>BSBK01015085.1:40000-55651 GCA_027943335.1 Chamaecyparis obtusa | reverse complement strand
TATATATATATGTATATATATATGTACATTATATATATATATATATATATATATATATTAGTTACCAATTTATATATACATATATATATATATATATATGTATATATATATGTACATATATATATATTATATATAGATATATATTATGTGTACATATATATATCATATATATATATATATATATGTATATATATATATATAATATATATATATATATATATATATATTATATATATATATATATATATGTATATATATGTATATATATATATATGTACATATATGTACATATATATATATGTACATATATGTACATATATATATATGTATATATGTACATATATATCTATATATATATAGATATATATGTACATATATGTACATATATAGTACATATATGTACATATATGTACATTATGTACATATATGTACATATGTACATATATGTACAATATGTACATATATGTACAATATGTCAAATATGTACATATGTACATATATGTACATATGTACATATATGTACATAAGTTACATATATGTACATATGTACATATATTACATATTAATATATGTATTATATTATATATATATTATATATATATATATATATATATATATATATATATATATATATATATATAGTATATATATATATATATATATAGTGACTCGACGATGTTGATTACCTTTCTCTGTTGATCTAAGCCAAATGGTTTATAGGTGAAAATACAAGTTACATTTGGTAATTTTTTTTTAAAAAAAATTATTATATTTTTTTCAAAACTAACTAAATTAATTTTATTAAGTTACAAGATGATGTTTACCCCATTGGTTGATGAAAATGATGAAGTAAGAGGAATTTTTTTTCATGAAAATACAATTTAAAACTAGAAATGGTTAATGAAATTACAAAATAACAATCAGTCAATCTTGAGTCTTTAGTTTGTATTTTGATTTTATATGATTCAATGTATTAAATGTGCAATATTATCGTAGTGTTAGATGGTGGACAAAAACTCAAGAATATATCTTACCCAAGATAACAACAACAACAACAACAATGGATGCAATGCAAGTTACAAATGGTAATAAAATAATAAAATGCATTTCCATAAATTTTTTGCCTTTAATACATAAGTTAACTGTCGAGTCTTTAATATATAAATTAATTTTGTATATGTTGATTTGTTAAATGTGAATGTTATTGCAGTTTAAATGATCAATATAACAACCAAGACCACATGATACCCTTATCTCTTGATCTTAACCAAACAACAACAATTGACACAATGCAAAGTGGATATGGTAAGGAAATTTGTATTCAAATTTAATCAATTCCAAGTCTTCAATTTAGAAATGAATTTTATAACTCAATTTATTTGCAGGTGTTGATGATATTTATATGGAGGATCACGGTCAACACTTTTTAGGAAATTCATTGAAGTGATAAATTTTGTTCCAATTAGAAGAGGGTTTAATATAAGATCAAGAACAAGAGCTTTGCTACAAGGGATTTTTAGAACTTATTTGTATTATTTATCATCCAAATTCTACTTCCTTGGTTTTGTACATTTGCAATGGATTTTATTTTGTCTCATGGTGATAGCATTATGATGCTTTGAGTTTTTTTTTTTTGTACTATAGTTGTTCATCATCTTCATGTGTTTATGTTGTCTCTAACTTCTCATGTATAATTTCATTAACTTAACATGTAACATTTAATCCAACATTAGTATTGTAATAACACTATAGGATTTGAGCAATACAAATCCACAAAACCCGAAGATCACTTGCATATGAAAAGTTGTTACAAGGAAGTAGAGACAAGAAGAGGGCAAGGGTTTGACTCAAAAAAATGAAGAAGGAAAATATCCTCAATTAATGAATGAGTAAAATATACAGTGGAATCAACCTTATAAAGGAGATCAAAATCCTTGAAAGGCAAACCCTAAAAAGTAGAAGTACATGTAATAATTAGTTTAATTATTACATGACTAATGCGTGCAAGTTTATATTTAAAATAACTAGTGCTTGAGTGTTTTAAATGTAACACTACCAATGCAAGAGAGATTTGAAATATAAATAATGAAAGAAAAAAGGTGTGACATCTTAAGAAGGGGAGTAAATTTAATTAACACAATTAATACTTTACTCTAACACCACCTTAAGATGAGCAGCAATACAA
Source organism: Chamaecyparis obtusa (assembly GCA_027943335.1). Classification (NCBI taxonomy): domain Eukaryota; kingdom Viridiplantae; phylum Streptophyta; class Pinopsida; order Cupressales; family Cupressaceae; genus Chamaecyparis; species Chamaecyparis obtusa. Next base: position 53,466 of record BSBK01015085.1, on the reverse strand, counting down.
CTTACAAACAATGCAAGAAGAAATAAAAAGAAAATATAGTGTTGAAAGCATAAAATGGGGTCCAAGCAACATGGCTTGATGAGACACCCAACAAAACCAAATCTCTATAAAATAGAGAAATAGAAGAAAACCACATGGGAAAAAACCTACTCCAAAAAGAGATAGAAATAGAAGGAAGGAAGGCCTCATCACTGAGACCCCCCAAGGACAACTTCCTTCATCCCAAGCATAGAACACAACTAAAGATATCGCGGGGATGCAAAAGGTTTAGTGAAGATGTCAACAACCTACTCAGTAGTGGGAATATACTCCAAGTGCAGAGAGCCATCCTGAATTAAATGCCTGATGAAATGCATATGAAGCTCAATGTGCTTGGTCCTCTAATGCTCAATCGGGTTGTAGGAAATATGTATAGCACTTTGATTGCCACACCAAAGAATAATGGGACTATCACCAAACTCTTTCATCAACTGTCGAAGCCATAAATCTGCTGACTAGCTAGTACGACTGCTTGGTACTATGCCTTTGTAGATGATAATGCATGAGCTGTCTGCTTCTTGCAAAGACCATGTGACATGACCAGAATCAAGATAGAAGACAAAGCCAGAAGTACACCTTTGATCAGTAGTATCACCACCCCAATCTGAGTTTATGAAACCAACAATGTGAGGATCCTCTAATGTATAGTTAATGCCATAAAAAGGTAGTACCTCAAATGTACCTCAATATAAGTTTAGCTTCTTGCCAATGACTCTCATGAGGATTGTGTGAGAATCGAGAGACAAGGTCAACCACAAAGGAAATATCAGGATGAGTGTGTGTCAGGTTACAACAAACCACCCACTAGCGCTCTGTATAATGTGGAATCCATGGTAGGAGTAGAGAAAGTGGTAGCTAGAACAACACCTGACTGAAAAGTGTGTGGGAGGAAGGCTTGCAATCAAGCATGCTAAACCACTGAAGCATATCAAGGGCATACTTCTGCTGAAGTATGGAAATCCCATCCGAAGATTGAATAACCTATAAACTCAAACAATAGTGTAGAAGTCCAAGATCAGTCATCTCAAACTTCTCTCTCAATGCGCGTTGAACACTCTGAATCATAGAACAATGAGCTACTTGTAATGATGAGGTCATCAACATATAGAACAAGTATCAATAGATCAGCCCCATGACACTGAATGTACACAATAGAATCAGAATGACAATGTGTAAAGTGTGAGGCAAGCAAAAAAGAATCCATCTTCTCATACCAAGCCCTAAGGGATTGTTTGAGACCTTATAGAGACCTCTGAAGTCTGTACACCATAGAAGAGTCCTGCACAAAACCTTGAGGATACTCCATGTAGATCTCCTCTTGTAGGTCTCCATACAAAAAGACACTCTTTACATCCATCTGATATACTGTCCATCCTTGAGAAGTTGCAAGTGAAATCACAAGGTGAAAAGAATTCATCTTGGCAATAAGAGAAAAGGTCTCAGAGTAATCAATACCTTCCACTTGTGAAAAGCCCTTGGCCACAAGATGTACCTTATACCTATCAATAGAACCACATCAAAAACATACTTGGTATGGTACACCCACTTTCACCGAACCAACTTCCTTCCTTTAGAAAGAGGACAAAGATCCCAAGTGTGATTCTTCATCAAAGAAGAATACTCCTCATCCATAGATTAGGCTAACCTGTCATCTCTAAAAACTGCTAAGGATCATCTAAAAATAGCATGACTCAATAAACCAGAGTACCAGATGTCTGAGCACGAGTACGATGAGTATCTGAACGGTCACCTGCCAAAGGTCCAACTGCATCAATAGTATCACGAGCCCATTTGGGCACATGTGGAACATTTGGTGGAGGTGGGGAAGGTGGAGCATCATCTGACTTTTCCTCAGAGGAGATAGAATCCTATAGAGGAGAAGATGAAGAACTAGGTAGTGAAGAAGAATTTGATGATGGAGGATCCATCTAAGGGATAGTGCTCATCAAACTGAACATCTCATCCAAACAAGACTTCTCTGGAATCAGGATCAAACAAACTGTTGCCTTCACATCCTCATAGTAGCCAACAAATATGAGTGGTCAACTTTTCCCTCTCCATGGATTTCCTTTGAGGCATTTGGAAATAAATGCCCAAGCCTCACTACCAAAAACTCAGAATGTAGAAACATCAGGCTTGACATGAGTCCAAGCCTCCTCTGGAGTCAAATGCTATAATGCTTTATAAGGCATCCAATTCTGAATATAGTTTTGTACAATTGATAGCCTCAGCCTAAAAGGAAGCACTCATAGCTCAAGAATGTAGCATACAATTAGCCATCTCCTATAGTGTTATATTCTTTCTCTCTACAATGCCATTCTGCTGAGGGGTATGAGGAACTATGAACTGATGTTATAAACAATGCTCAGTGCAAAAATCTTTGAAAGACTGATTCACATATTCCCTCCCATTGTCAGTGTGTATATGCTTGACAAAAAGACCAGATTGTTTCTCTACAAATGTCTTAAAGATTCAAAATGAATCAAAGACATCAGACTTGTACTTCAAAAAGTACACCCATGTGCATCTAGAGAAATCAGCAATGAAGGTGAGTACATATCTAGCACCAGAAAAAGGAGTGGGAAATGACATAAGATCAATGTGTATCAACTCCAAAGGTGCTAGAGCACGTGAGGATCTACTAGATAGAAGGGGATCTCTATGATGTTTTCCAAGCACACAACCTCGACAAACACCATGAGTACAAGAGATCTGAGATAGCCCAAGGACTATCTCCTATGTACTCATCTACTGTAAATATCTGTAGTTGACATTACCAAAAAGCTCATGCCAAAGCTTTCTCACTGTGTCTGCATGAGAAACAAGAGAAACACTAGTAGAATCAGAGCTCTCGAAGCATCAAACCGGTATAAGTGAGTCTCTAAATCAACACTCCTAGTAACAACAACCAAGTCAGGATCATGGAGGCCTCGAATAACCACATCATGTGATGAGAACTGAATTGTTTTACCAAAGCCAGAATGACAAATCTGATAATAGACAAGAGGTTCGTAGAAAGAATGGCAGGGGAACCGAAAAGAACATCCTATAGAGAACCACCATCTAATGAAACGGTGCCGGAACTTGTAACTAAAAGTAGTGCTCAGTCACCAATTGCAATCTATGTAGTAAAACTATGAGCAAGTGAGATAACCATCTAGGGGAGTGTGACATGTGGTACGAAGCACCTGAATCAATGATCCATGATGAAGGGGAAAGACAAAGATTGAATAGAAAGAGCATGACCTTTCCCTGTGGGAGGAGGGTGGAGGCTTGGGAGGAGAAAGACTATGCTTCTGCATGGCTTCTTCTAGTGCCTCAAGTCATTGCCAACACCTAGAAACTAGATTCCCTTCCTTGCCACAAAAACTGCAAGGATCACCTGTCTACTTCGTAGTCTTGGAGGAAAACTCACCAGACTTAGAAGTTTTTCCTTTCAAAGTAGATTAATTTGGATCTAATTTTGGAGGTGGCTTGGAGGGATTCTCACTGCCAACTGAATCTATTTTGGGCTTGGGCTTCTGCTTCTTCTTTCCCTTGGATGGTTGGACAACTAATGCTTGGTTCTTTGATCCTGTTAGAGATTCCAACTGAGTAAGTTTGGCCTTCTCTCTAGTCAAACGATCACAAAAAACCTTAAAAGTGGGCATGGTGAATCTAGGTCCAAAGCATCCATGGTAGAATGAAAGGTAGAAGAGAAAATTTTGAAAGTTTCCTCGAAGCTTAGATAAAATCAGATAAATGCACTCTTTATCAATCTTTTTCTTTCCACATCTGTGTAACAAAGATGTCTATTTTTTGAACTTCATCAGGAAGTCCCTCAATAGAAGGAAAAGAATCAGGTACAAGAGAGGCAAGCTCTGCCTCAATCTGAAGTGCTCTGAACTCATTGATGGTGGTCGAAAAATGACTCAAATTTAGCCCACATCTCTAGAGGGGTATTACACCCATCAAGATGAAACTGCAAGCTGTCTAATAACTATAAAGCAATCAACCCCCATAGCCTCATCCATCTTGTTTCTATGCTACATGATCTCAAAGGGCCTTTTTAATATCGGCTGCACTGCATCTAGACAAGACCATAACCCTTTTGAATGAAGAAGCCATGTCATCAAGGTTTTCCATGTGTGATAATTATGTGGGGTTAGAAGTTCTAGACAAGAACAGGTCTTGGCCATATTTTTTAGAAGGGGTTTGGTTTTTGATAAATATCTGGTTTAACTAATAGAAACAAGAAAAAAAACACCCCCCCACAATCCAAATATTGAACCCCCTAGGGATAGAATGATATGCTTTATCAAGAAAAGGGAAAAACAACTTCAGATCTGAATCTTGTGTACCTTGAAAAAATTATGATGAAAATAGATATAAATATGGATGGAGCTCGAGAATAGCTTTCCGACACTTCTTCTGGATTAAAAAATAGAGCTAATTTGAGAAAATTAGCCCCCCCTAGAATGTAAAAAATATAATCTGGCTTTGACAATAGAAACTAAAAGCTAGATGAAAGGAAAAAACTAGATTAACATGCATTATAATGTCGGGCTCGGAACCATCTTTTCGACGATATCTGGTTTGCCTGATTTCTACACCGTATGCTCAAGTTATGAGCAAAATACCAACTGCTACGCTGGAGGGAAAAAAAATAGTGCAAATGATGATGATGCATGTTGATGTCATCAAATGATGGGCTTAAATTTGAAGGCCAAACAGCTGCAACCGTAAAAAAAAAACAATTTTTTTCGACAAAATCGCATGTGCACCCTCGAGATCCATGTCAGGCCCTACGAATTTTTGTCTCGAATTGCATGTTAATTTTTTTGGTCTTGATTTATGTGCTAGGCAGTAAATTTTTTGCCTCATTTTTTTTGCTAAAATAGAAAAAAAATTCCCTCGATTTGTGTGCCAATTCATACAAATTTCACCTTGAGAAGTGTGCCAAGGTGTTCAATACAAAAAAAAAAACTCCAAAATGCAAAGTTGTCCAAATCGGATGTATTTTATATCGAAATAAGGGTTTTTTGGGTGTTGCGAGCTCAACGGTGAGGTCCGTTTGAGTCCAAAGTGCACAAAAATTTAGGGACCCCCCTAATTTCAATTAAAAAATAACTGAAAAAGCCCTAATCTAAACTAGATGATTTCTTATTTCTAATTCCTTCAAACACGAACAAGTTGTAGGAGATTAGGCTCTGATACCATGTAGGATTTGAGCAATACAAATCCACAAAACCTGAAGATCACTTGCATAGGAAAAATTGTTACAAGGAAGTAGAGACAAGAAGAGGGCAAGAGTTTGACTCAAAAAATGAAGAAGAAAATATCCTCAATAATGAATGAATAAAATATACAATGGATCAACCTTATAAAGGAGATCGAAATCCTTGAAAGGAAAACCCTAAAAATTAGAAGTGCATGTAATAATTAGTTTAATTATTACATGACTAATGCATGCAAAGTTTATATTAAAATAACTAGTGCATGAGTGTTTTAAATATAACACTACCAATGCAAGAGAGATTTAAATATAAACAACTAAAGCAAAAAAGGGTGACATCTTAAGAAGGGAGTAAAGTTAATTAACACAATTAATACTTTACTCTAACAAACACAAATGTTGAAGTAACATATATACATATGGTTATGAATAACATGGTCAAATTAAGCATATTTTGTCTAACATATATGTGTATGGTTAAGAATCACATTGTCAAATTAAGCAATTTTTCTCATTCGTAGTTTTTGATAGAAAAAGCAGCAAGAGGGTGTTGGCTCGTGGTACAAAGACTAGGAGCACATTAACAACGGGTGGACCCACAATAGTGGGGTTACACATTTTTAGACATGCTGATTTTTGCTGAAATAAACACATTTTTAATAAAAAATGATGATTTAAGCCCTTGAAAGGTTCCATTTGATAGAATTAATTACAAATGGTTAGCTCAAAGCCTCTTAGATTAAAAAAACATGGATATAACATCTATACTCCTCATTCATACCTACAATGGGAGTCTCCTTCGTACCTATTAAAATGCTGATAAAATATCACTTAGAATTTATCTTTTGGTAGATCAAATGAATCCATTTGACAAACCTCTCTATGTATTAAGGTACTATTAAGAAAAATCTTTCCAATGATTATAATGTTAATATATATTAATTTTATTACGACTTTGTATTTTTAGTTTTACTAAATATAGAAATTTCACCATATGTCTACCTCTATGTTTGATTGCTTATGGAAAATAGTAAATGAGAGAAAAAAAAATTCTAAAAAATATCTATGCCCTAGGTATTGAAGTTCCCTTTCTATAAAAAAAAAGTAAAAAATGAAATTGGACAAATACATGACAAGCTATAAGCTATGTAGTCAAGGTTTGTCAAAATTGTGGTTTAGTCAAATTCAAATATTAATAAAATATGCAATAATAACGATAATGTCATTAAGAAAATTGCATGCCCTCCGTATGGATTTTTACAAAAATAAATTTGAAAGAATCACATTGATATCTATTTTAGAAAAAATATTATGCTTATGAAAACCAAGTGACTCTTTGAAAATGACATTTTATGCAACATACTAGTTTTCGTGGGAGAAAGAAAAAACTATTCAGACCAATTCAAAAATAAAAATAAAAAATATATTTAGAATCTAGATAGAAAATCTTAAAAGACTCTAATTTACTTCATCTTCTGATTTCAAATAGTTTAATAACAATTTATGCATCTCAATCAGAAAGTTTTTTTTGAAATGTGGAGTTCAGTTTCCGTTCAAGCAAAAAAGTGTAACCCACTATTGTGGGTTCACTCCAACATATTAACAACACTAGTCGCATAGCAGTCTAACAACATAAAGTCAACAAAAACAAAATTGTCTAGTCTGCCTCTATCAAAAACAAACAAGTAGGTCCTTTTCAAAAACATCGAACCATAGTAGCAAAACTAGTAAGTAGATAAAATATTAACAAACACAAGCCACACAAAGCTAAACTAGTTTGTTAAGAACTTAACTAGAAAATAGAAAATCAAAAAAAGGGACTTGGGACTAATAGGCCCCATGCCAACAAAAACACCTCATGGATAGTAGCAGCTAGGATCTCCCACTCAGACATTTGGACATCAGGGTTGTGGCCCACTCTTCTTGTAGGAATAGGAAGATGCCTTTGTTGTCCTCGTCGGCTTCCAATTTACCGCCCACCATCTTCTCCTGTACTTTGTACAAGGTCATAGCTAAAGCATGCATGACCTTGAGGGCAAACTTGTTTGAATCAACAACCCGGGCTTTTCTCATGTCCTGTTTGAGGCTGAGAATCTCCATATCCAGCTCATTGAACTTCTGCTTGAGGGATCCTTTAAACTTGTTACTCTCCTCCGTCGCCACAATAGTGTGCTCAATGTGAGGGGTTTTAACCTGTTGGGTGTGGGTGGAGAGAGTAGGGGCGGGGTATTGCTGTGAGGCTTATCCTCCATCTCCAACAGTGGATTCAAGGGGGGGAGCATTGCCAGACCTGGGCAAGTTTAAGTGTTCAACCGAGGATCCCTCAATCGAACCAGAGGAGGTAGAGGTATCCATATCCTCCAAACCGAGGCTTTTCCTCTGAAGCCGTTTCCCTGAGAATTATTCTGCATTTCACCTTTGCAATCCTATTAGATCGTCGGATAGTACCCCTCAAATCCACCTCCAGCTCAACCTGGCTATCTGAATTTTTCCATTTTCTGGGCTTCCTCTCTCTTTTAGGGTGCTATCAACCCTCATCTTATCTTTCGCTTCCAGGGACTCAGAGACATGGAATTCATCTAAGTCCTCCACCCTTTTAAAGGGGTTTTTCACACATCTTTTTTGGCTTTTACCTTCCCAAGGGACAAGGTCAATCTCCTGGATTTCTTGTAAAGACTGGGATGGGGACTGAGTGGGGTTGTTGGCTTCTGAAGGGAGACTTCATGGGTTATATCCTTAATGATAAGGGTAGGTTGGGGTGGAGGGGGAAAATGGCTTTTATGGAAGTTGTAGAGGCAGAATAAAAGGCTTGGTGGAGGATGGGGATTGGCTTCTCAGTATTTTTTGCTCTCCCTAATGTCCAGGATGTTTCTTTCAATCAAGTGGAGGAGGTAGAAAGGGATGGAAATGAGGTCTCTGTTCCTAATATGGTTGAGGAATGAAAAATGATAGTAATAAAACATAGTGAATTTACCTTTGAGGGTGAAGTATTTCATTAGTATATGACATACCTTGGGCCAAAATTCAAGGAGCTTCTCACGATTAAAGCCTCCAAAATTTTTTATAGGTTTCTCTCCCACCCTAAAGAACTAGTTTAGAATGGTTACATCTGGCATCTGACTAGTCTTCTTATACTTCCTACCCTCCATTGATAACCCCATAGCCTTAGCAATTACCTCTTTATTTAGCTGAAAGTGCAAGCCCCTGATCGACACCTTCCTGCTATCCCAGGAGGACACAAATTGCTTGGAGATTTTCTCATCATGGCCTCCTTTCATCCTTTCCATGAAACCCCAGATGCTGTTGTCTTTGCAGTAGTGGGTCACTAGGGGGTCAGAGGAAAACTCCTCATCTATCTTGTCTAACTCAATGCACAATGTTTTTCCTCCCATGTCAATCAGACCAGTTTCCCATCGCAAGAACCCTTTGAAAGTTGTAGAGCTGAGCTTCGCACACTAGCATAAAGGCCAGATCTTTTTGAGGTAACCATTTTATGAGAATATCATTCATAAGAGGTAGGGGCTGGGTGATTTTTGGGTAATTGAGCTCCGTACAGAAAAATCCAACAGATATCCAAGCATAATAATTAGAAATTATGCTGAATTTTCCCTTAGTGTCCTTGATAATTGAGATTACCTGGTGATGCAGACAACTATCTTTCCACACGTACTTATGCAAAAGGCAATTATGAACTTTTATGGAGTTTTGCACATGTACATAGTCATCACTATATTAATCATAAAATTAAGCCAACATGATAACAAGGTGGGGCCCTCATCAATATTGGCGACAACTTGGTTCATTTCAAACATTGTTGATGATGTTGTCTTTCCCATCAGATCACCCACTGGGTCTCCTTTGGGATCTCATTGACCACCTTCCAATTAACAAGCCTGGCTTGCTTGAGCCCAATGGTAGCCAAAGAATCTTCCACAACATTACCTTCCCTATAAGTATGTGATATAGTCGTGCTTTGGAGATTGTTAAGTAGCTCCCAAAATTCCACTATTATGGGGTTCACCCGCCATCCCGCACTCGACCCTCTTTTGATGGCCTAAACAATCACTTTGGAGTCCCCTTCAATCATTAGTAGTCTGGTATTCACGGAGATGGAAAATTTTAAACCCCAAAGGAGTGTTGTTTTCTTCAGCTTGGTTGACAAAATTGTTTTTGAGAGGCCCCAGCATAAGCGAGCAGGCAATCACCATTGTGGTCTCTTAGCACTCCACCCTCACCCTGGGTAAGGTTATTATCCGCATCATCAAATTTATTTTGGTCCAGCCCAAGGGTGGGGGTAGCCCACCGAGTAGAATTTCTAGCCATCAACCTAGAGTTGTCAACTTAGTGAAGCCAATCAATAAGTTCCATTTTTTAGCTGTTTTGATTTCCCAGGTAGAGGGGGGGTTCTAAGGGGATTTTCTAGTTAGCTGAACCAAGATTCTCACATAGGAGCTTGGTACCCCATATGGAGAGAGGCCTCAAGCGGGGACTCAGTCTCCCTAAAGATCATATTGTTCCTTTCTTTCCAAATAGTCCATCATATGTGTGGAGGAAGTAGCCGCCATAGGAGCTAGAGGAGAGGATGATTGGAGGGGGATCGCTAGCTAGTGAATTGGTGAACATCCTTCCCCATAATCCAGGGGACCTCCAAATTTTTAGTAATTCCCTACCAAATAGTATTCGAGTACTCACAGTGTATGAAAAGGTGGTCCATAGTTTCCTCTTCCTTTTTGCACAGAACACATCTGCTAGCAAGAGAGAATCCTCTTCTTATGAGGTTGTCCTGAGTTAAGACTTTACATGCATAAGTGTCCACTAGAAGAAATTGATTTTTAGATTAATTTGTGGGATCCACACCTTACTCTAATCTCCCATATTATTGTCCTCTTTCAGAAGAAGATTGTAAGCAGACTTGACTAAGAAGGTGGCCCGCTTGGGTGGGAGCCCAGATGATGGAGTCCTGCCATGTACTTCCAGGTATGCTGACATTCCCCAAGATTTCCATAAGCTCAAAAGCCACTTGGTTTAATTTAGGTCTATCCCTGACCAGAAGAGCTAAATCATTCCATCTCCTTTCAAACATGTGGGTTAGAGACTTTGTTACCAAGGGTAGGTTTGATGTAATTCATGAGAGGACCAAACCTTCCACCAAGGGGTGGTACAATTCTATATCCATGTGTCCTACCATAACCTGATGGATCTCCCATCTCTGAGTTTCTAGAAGACCACCTTAGAGAGCATGGTTTTGCACTTGTAGATGTTAGTCCAGAGTTTGGAACCATTGGGAAGGTCATTATCCTAGAACATCATCCCATAAGGGTTCCCTTGAAGATATTTAGCTTCCATTATCTTGCACCAATATGCTTTCCTTTCAATTAGCTTCCAAGCCACTTTCATGGTGAGGGCTCTGTTCAGCAAGCCAATTCGTCTAAGGCCTAATCTGCCTAGCCGTTTAGGAAGGCAATCTGTTTCCCAATTGACTAGGGACATCTTCCTCTTCTCTTTCGAGCCAGCCCATAGGAAGGTTCTTTGAATCTTTTCAAGCCTATTAGCCATGTTGCTCTTGATCTTGGAAAGGGATAGAAAGTAAACAGGAATCCCTTGGAGAGTAGAGGAAACTAGCTGAAGTTTACCAGCATTTCTCAAAATCTTCCCCTTCCAACCAGCAAGTTTTTTTAGAGTTCTTTCCAGGATGGAATTCTAGAAGTCTTAGGAGGCCTCTTTAATAGTGAGGGGGAGGCCCAGGTAGGTAGAGGGGAGTGAAACCGATTGATAGCCCAAAATTTGAAGCACTTTGGTTTGGGTCTCAATGGGGGTCTTGAAGAAGAAGAGTCTACTTTTCTGATAGTTTATACACTGTCCCAAGGCTAAGGCATAGTTCTCCAAGAGATACTTCCATTGTCTAGCTTCAATCAGCGATGAGTTTCCAAAGAGGGAAAGTATCATCCACAAATTTCTCTAGAACAACTTGATGCAGAGTGGGAAACAGGTTTGATTCCTCTTATTCTTCCCGTGGAAGAGAGCATAGTCAGATTCCTGCTGAGGACCTCAGCCACCATGATGAATAAATAAGGGGGAGAGAGGGTCACCCTACCAAAGACCTTTTTCGGGTTGGAAGAAGCCTCCCGGTGAGACATTGACCAAAATAGAGAAGCTAACAATTTGTGTACATTCTTGAATAATGCAGATAACTTTCTCATTAAAGCCCATTCTACAAAGGATTTTATGGAGGAAGGACCAATTAAATTTATCATAAGCCTTAGAGATATCAAGTTTGAAGGCCATACCTAGTGCTTTTCTCCTGTCCATGGAATTGATGATTTCGTGAGTAGATATGGCAAGATCCAGGATCTAGCTCCCTGGAACAAAGCCTTTTTGAGTAGGACTGATCAATTTTTCTAGGAGGGGCTTCATTTTGTTAACTAGGATCTTAGTGACGATTTTATAAACAGTGTTACATAGGCTAATAGGTATAAAATCCAACATAGAGGTGGGATTGTCATTCTTAGGCACTAACACAATATAGGTCTTGTTATGGTGTTTTAGTAGTCACCCTGTTCTGAAGAAGTCTCTGGCTACATGGGAGACATCCAATCCAACAATATCCCAATATTCTTGAAAAAAAGACAAGGGAAACTAGGGCCTGAAGCTTTATAGGCACCCATAGAAAAGACCACAGCTTTGACTTCCTCATGAGAAACACGTCTAGTGAGGCTATCATTATCACTACAAGTAATAGCACATTGGATGTATTCAAGGAGTTGATTTTGCACAATAAAAGGGAAAAAATGGCCCATTATTAGAATACAATCCCTTAAAGTAGTTAACTGCAACCTGATTAATTTTTTCCTTTTTAGTAACTTCATTTCCTCTTTCATCCCTAATTGCATTGATGGTTTTTCTTCTTTTGTGATTGCTAGCAGATCTATGAAAGAAAGTAGTATTTTTGTCTCCTTCAAAAAGCCACTGGATCCTAGAGCGCTATTTCCAGTAGATTTCTTCTCTTCTCACAGCTTCCTGCCACTTGTGCCTGGCCTTTTCTTCTTTCATCTGCAACTAGGGGTTGATATTTCTAGAGGCCAGCTAGGCTTGGAGGGAGTCCAAGGTCCTCGTGAGCTCCTTATTCTCCTTAAAGAAATCCCCAAAATTATGCTTACTCCAGCCTTTAACTTCTTTCCTGATGATTTCTAGTTTTTGGGTGATCCTAAACATGGAAGTGCCTTTGATAGGAGTGGCCCACAAGGATTTCACTTGGTCCCTAAAGGAGGGGTGGGAGTGCCACATAATCTCAAATCTGAAAGGGGCTGGACTTATTCTAGGGGAATCAGACCATCAAAGGAGGAGGGGGTTGTGATCAGAGGTGGTTTTGGGGGAGGGAGGACAGGGTGGAGGTCAAGCACAAGTCCCAAGAGGAGGTGGCCAGGACCTAATCCTACCACCCTTGTACAAGATGGGAGCACTTCTAGTTATTGGACCAAGTGAAGGGATTTACTTTAATGTCCATGTCCAAGAGACCAGAGCAAGAGATAAATTCCACAAGGTCCCCCATACTATCAAAATAGTCCATTAGGCCTTCATGCTTTTTCAAGAGGTAGATGGGGGTGTTGAAGTCACCAACCACCATATAATTAGCGTAAGTATCCTAATCCATACAACAAATAATATCCTTCCAAATGGACAACCTGCCAATTCGGGTATTGGGGGCATATAGATTGAACAAGTGCAAGACCAACTATTTTTTCCCGAAGGTAACATCAAGGAAGTTTGGGGAGAAGGCCAGCGGTTCACCAACAATAGTGTTAGGATTCCAGAGGGTGGCTATACCCCCGGAAGCACCCGAGGCTTCAGAGTAGGAAAACTCAACACCCAGCCAGAGACTGCTAGCTAGGGAGGCAAAATTATTGAAAGACATCTTAACTTCTAGGATGAGCAGAATATCCAGTTTATGAGCAAAAATGTATTGTTTAACAAGACATTGCTTGAGGGGGTTGTTAAGATCTCTAATATTCCAAGAAAGACAAATCATTTCTTATTTTTAAAACTTGTTTCTAAGGTTTGTTGCCTACCTGCCACAACATCCCTTGTAGTCCCTCTTGATCTCTTGGGCATTCCGATGGCCTTCCTCTAGGCGTTTCCATTCCCACATCTACCTTTTTGGGCTTAGTTTTCTTTTTATGCATCTTCCATTCACCACAATTCTTTTCCTCACATT
>BSBK01015085.1:0-35000 GCA_027943335.1 Chamaecyparis obtusa | reverse complement strand
CGACATCGGTTAGCTCAGGAATTAAATTCTTAGGACGGTTATGGTTGAGAGGGCGATGGAGATGACTGTTGGCTGACGTTGTAGGGTACTGTGCAACATTTTCACGCCAGGAGACACTAGAAAGAGTTGGTGCCAGCTTTTAAACGATACTATTCCCAAGGAAGTATGATCAGATTTAGAGCCTTCATGGCAAGGCCGAGTTGCAAGAAGGTTGGTGAACTGAGGTTGCTTGTCCATAGGTTGATTTTAGTATAGGGATGGGCATGCAAAGATGAATATCTGATCGGTTGAGATATTTGTAGAAATAACATTTATGATCAGACTTGATTGATTTAGGGTTTGTTATTCTATTGTAAATCTGTAACCCTAGTTAGGTTTTGCTCCAGCTTGTTTAAAGGAGATGTATATTTTTTTTTTTTGGGAGCTTTTGAGCTGAGAGTTGGACAATTGTAAAAGAATTTCACTTTTCTTAAGGGTCATCTGTGGTATCATTTCTACCCTCTGGCTTATACAGTTGTAAATCTTTCATTGATGAATTCAAACATTGCAGAGGTATTTTGTGACAATTCTTCATGTCCCTATGCTTCCTTGTTTGAGTTCATCTCTTAATGAATCAAAGTCTATGCATGTTTTTAATGAAAACTTAGGGTTCCTGATCCCTCTTACTTTCTGTAATTGTGTGTGTTATTGTGTTTGATTTGATTTAGATGTTTTTGTGGGTATACTTCAGCCCCCCTAACAGTCTTGTCTCAATCCTACACCGAGTTGCAGAAGTGAATGTCTGCTTCCAGGTCATAGGTTGTGTCTTATGTCCAGGCCCTCCTATGAAACACTTATGCAAGCCTATTCAATAAGTTGTGACCTACTAGACCTAAGACTTTCATTGATTATATCCCTCTATGCTACAATTCATACCCTAATTTCGGTGTATCACCTAGTAGGTAGTTTTCTTTCAAGCATTCCTTCTATCCCTTTCCCTCAAGTTTTACTTTCATGTCTAGAAGCAAATTAAGGTGATTATCCAAGAGGAACCAGCCTAGAACCTGGAGGTCTCATATCAGTTGGCATAGGTCCCACAACCTGGAGATGATTCCCATGTTATACTAGGTTATCAAGACTACAAGAGCTTGAAACAAGGGTGCAAACTAAGTGTATAACATTTACTCTTTTTGATATGATTTTATTTTTATGGCCTAAATTTTCTTAACTCTGAACATTACCAAAATTACTCTCTATTATAGTCACATTTATGAAAATATTAATGAGCTTAATTTTAATTAAATATGATGTTTAATTTCAAAAAGATCTTGAATGGTTGGAAAAAAATTTTGCATAATAATTGAGAAAATTACATGTTTACCCAACCATCAACCGTACTCCTCGAGCTGTGTGTGAGTTGTTCCAGTTGGAAGGCCTTCCGTGAAAAGGTGACTAAATTCAATTTCTACGTGACAGGCGATAGTGACAGGTTATGTACGCTATATGGGATGACATGCATCATAGGCATGCAATGGAGTAGGCACTGGCGACATGGCTTTCCATGGTGGAAATATGTTGCACCATAGCGGTGCCCATATTTAGAGCTTAAAATGAGATGACCTTTCCAAGTGGTAGAAAATTAAATGTTTGTATAAGTTAGGTAAGGTTTTAAAAGGGTTTCCAAGTTTGTACAACCAACAAATAGCCAAAACAAAATAGAATTGGCTAAAAGTGATAATACAGAACAAAAACACAAAACAACAAGATAGGCAAGAGAAAAAGCATAACTAGAGCTTAAAACAAGATGGTTCTAACAACAACCTTAAAAAACTTTTGAAACCCTTTTCATCTCCTTTTTATTGATTCTTGATCTGCAAATTGCTCAATTTTTTTTCCATCTTGGTGCACTCTTTCATTGTGATGATGGATCATGGAGTACGATATGAAACATTCATAGTTAAAAAATTGGCACAATCATTCCTAGAAGTATCTCAGCATTGTCATGAATTGTGGAAATTTGCTATCTCTACTCTCAAAAATAGCTAACAAATTCTAGAAAATCATGAAACAAAACATATTTAATTATTACAAATAAACTTGTGAAAAAAACTAAACTTAGAGCAACTAATTCTAACAAAAAAAAAACTCTTTTTCTCATGCATAATGGGAAAATTACAATGCCAACATGCAGAGGTTTAACCTTTGTTAAAAACTTGTTTAACATGGTTGATAGTTACCACTTAAGTAGTTAGCAGATCCAAATAAGGAGTTCCATGAAGCTCACTAAATTATCCTAATGTCTCATGCACCGTATCATGGATCCCACATTTCTTTGAGATATTTGGTCAAACATTTTGCATGCTCCATCTATGCTTCATATTTATTTGATGATTTCAATCAAACAGTTTGTAAATTGATATTTCTATTTACAAGACCACGTTTCTTTGAGGAATTGTGTAAAACAAGTCATGTGCCCTACCTGGTAGTCCACTGTTGATCCCCAAATTTAAAATTTTAAGTCAAATTCCCCCCACTTGCATGTCATGTTTTGGAAAGCAATTTCTTCTTGATTTGCATGCTAAATTCAAACAAGTTCAACAAGGTACATTTGGGTTCAATATGGTTCTAGTTGTTTGCAGGCTCTAAGAGTTCACAGGTATAGTTTAGTGGCTCAAATTCAAAGAGGTTTGAACTAGTTCAAACTAGTTTAGTCAAGTTCCAATGGTTCAACAAGGTTCAAGTGCTTCAATGTAGTTCAATTTAGTTCAAAATGGTTCAGGATGATTTTCATAGGTTCTTAGAGGTTCTAATAGGTTCAGTAAGGTTCAAGGGATTCTCTCTTTTCGAAAAAGTCTTTGTACTTTGGGAAGGAGGGTTCTGGAGTTTGAATATGTAATCAAAAGACTCTCTTTTTGGTAGTTTGTATGCTACAAAAGGGGGAGTTTTCTATTTTCTGATAAAAGATAGAAGACATGTTTTTCTTTCTATGCAGATGTAATGTACAACTCATCTTGGATATTGAAATAATGGAGAAACAGTTTATGAGTCTTTGAATTTATTGTTATTTCTTCAGATTTCATTGAGCTTTGTCTGATTAAAAAGAATTTCAGCATCATATTTTATTCATTCACCTGTGTATGTGTTGATTCTAGAACTTTGTTTTCCGAATTAAGCTATGTTTGGAAAGAATACACATTTCTTGATTTAATGAGTTACGAGTTTTGAGTATGAGAGAAGTTGGATTTGTATCAAAATCTCATATTTATTTTGTTTATGTATTTAAATCTCTATGCATCTACATCATGTTTATCTGTAGATGTTGGTGCTTTTGGTGCTTTCTATTGAAAAGCATATCAATATTTTAATTCATTGTATATCTGTTAAGAGGGAGTTGCACCTCTCAATTCAGAGGAAAGTTATCAACTCAATGATAACTTCTCCAACTATTGGTGGAATTTGTTCTTCTTTTTGGTCATTTTGAGTCATTCTTTGCATTTCTTATTGAAGGACAAATCTGTTCACCAATAGATTTTTGGCGACTTTACTGGTGATCTAAAAGTGCAAGATCGGTGTTCTTTTTTTATATTTTTTAAGTATCTCTAAACATAAAGAGATTGGTGACTCTATTTTTAGATCCTGGATCATGGTTGGCCTCCAACAAAGACCGTTTTGTGTTGTTCCAGTGACCGATGACAGCGATAGTGATGATGATGATTTTTATTCTCAAAAGGGTAATGTAATTAAGCTAGTGCAAACTGATTTCTTGATAAGTTTCTATGGTGGTATGATATTTCAGCCTCATGAAGTGCACCCTTCTTTACTAAAGACTTTGCAAGATATCGAAAGTAAGACTAATGGTAAGCATCACTCACTTGCTCAAAGTTTTAGTGTTCTTGAAGAACCAGAAGTTGTACCATTAGATATTATAAAGATTAAAAAATATGACGTCAACATGGAGAAAACTGATCAAATATGTGATGATAAAATTATTGAATATGATTCCCCATGTGCAAAGGATGTCCTTTATATGGCTAGCTCCAAATTTGAAGAACATATTAATGAGAGTGAAAGAGAAGAGACACAATGGAAATATGATAGTTGTATTGGTGTTGTTATAGAAGAAGATGATATTGAAGATAACAAAGGCATGGATAAGGTAAAGAATGGCTTAATCTTGGAGCCTTTAATTTCTGAAAATAAAGATTGACATATCTTCTGTGTCTTGCCTAATGTTGATCAAGAAATGTTGATTAATGAGTTGGAATGTTGTGTCCATGCACTTAGTGAAAGAATGGAATTAATTAATGCTAGTAACCACAAAAGCATGTATAAAGGGTGCCCCATTAGAGCTTTGTCTCATTCTTCAAAAAAAGCTATGAAGAGTGAGGAAGAACATATTATTTTTTAGCCCCTACGACATAATGCACTTATTTTACCTCAAGAAGTAGATGATAGGAGGTGGATTTTTTGTGGTGAGTTTATGCATTATGGTTTATTTGTTTTAGCAAACCTCCATTTGGCTTTTGTGTCAAAAAAATGCTTGCATGTTCTTCAAGGACATGCATTCCTATCTCGCAGTGGTTCATACTTTTCTAAGCCTATCAATGTCATCATATGAGCAACTAGATGCATTTATGAAGGTATAGGCTGTTTTCCCTAGCCCTTGTCATTAAATTTTTTGGTGTGTTTTAAGAGTAGATTGCTTTGTTAGTTTTGATTTTTGGCTTGCTAGTTCAACCCTGCTCCCCTCCACCCATCTGCAAGAAGCTCCCAACATTCCATTCTTCTATGACTCTATTGCCCAATGGTGCTAGGCACTGATTTCCCTTACTAGACATGTGGTTCTCTACTTTTGCATCAAAAGAAGTCCCCTACTAGAGCCTATGTTAGTCCACTATTGATCCCCAAATTAAAAATTTTAAGTCAAATTCCCTCCACTTTCATGGCATGTTTTGGCAAGCAATTTCTTCTTGATTTGCAAGCAAGTTCAACAAGGTACATTTGGGTACAATATGGTTCAAGATGTTCATAGGCTTTAAGAGTTCACAGGTATAGTTCAATGGCTCAAATTCAAAGAGGTTTGAACTAGTTCAAACCGGTTCAATCAGATTCAAATGGTTCAACAAGGTTCAAGTGGTTCAATGTAGTTCAATTCAGTTCAAAATGGTTTAGGATGATTTTCACAAGTTCGAAGAGGTTCTAACAGGTTCAGTAAGGTTCAAGGGGTTCTCTCTTTTTGAAAAAGTCTTTGTGCTCTGGGAAGGAGGGTTCTAGAGTTTGAATATTATAATCAAAAGACTCTCTTTTTGGTAGCCTATGTACTACAGAAGGAGTTATTTTTTGTTTTCTGATAAAAGATAGAAGACATGTTTTTCTTTCTAAGTAGATGTAATGTATAGCTCATCTTGGATATTAAAATAATGCAGAAACAGTTGATGAGTCTTTGAATTTATTATTGTTTCTTCAGATTTCATTGAGCTTTGTCTCATTAAAATATTTTTCTTGACATCATATTTTATTCATTCAGCTATGCATGTGCTTGATTCTGGAATTTTGTTTTTTGAATTAAGCTATGTTTGGAAAAAATACATGTTTCTTGATTTAATGAGTAACGAGTTGTGAATATGAGAGAAGTAGGCTTTCTATCAAACTCTCATATTTGTTTTGTTTATGTACATTTAAATCTCTATGCATCTAGATCATATTTATTAGTAGATGTTGGTGCCTTTGGTACTTTTTGGTGAAAAGCAAATCAATATTTTAATTTGCACAGTTAGTTTCTAGATTCGATTGTGTGAGTTTTTTTAGCATCGACGTTTCAGATCACACTCTGTGATCTATCATTATTTTATTTTTCATTCCTATACTCTCTATTCCTGATGATGGATCACAGAGTGTGATCCCAAATGTTGATGCTAAAAACACTCACACAATCAAATCCATAAACTAACTGTGCATCATAATGGATTGTGGAAATCTGATTTTATTAATATTTTAATTCATTGCATATCTGTTGAGAGGGAGTTGTACCTCTCAATTCAAAAGAAATTTATCAACTCAATGATAACTTCTCTAACTGTCGGTAGAATTTGTTCTTCTGTTTGGACATTTTAAGTCATTCTTTGCATTTCTTCGTGAAGAACAAATCTATTCACCAACAATACCATATTTCTTTCCGGAATTATGTCAATGAATTTTTAAATTGATCACATTTCATTCAGGATTATGTCAAACAGTTTGTGTGAAACGTTAATGCTTCAAATCAAAGCATAGCCAACAAAAATATCTGGCAAAAATTTGCATCCATTATGATTCTATGGATATTCCTACCTGATTTATGTCTACCTCTTTGGCACAGGTGTGGAGAATCTTTCTTAGATTACAACATTATTCAAACTTTTACCAAAAATTTCCAATGTTTTTAAAGTCGTATCATCAAATTCATTATGTGTTTACATTGCAAATTCCTTCCTGTGATGTTCGAGGTGAGCAGAGATTTGCTAAGTGCACCAAAGGATTCAAGGTTGATAAATGTTTGGCACCAAGTGTAGCTAAGGTTTAGAGGCTGAGAAATGATTTCCACTTTTGGGGGAAGAATTGATTTTCACGGATTTTCACGGATTTGCAACTTTGAAATATTACATTTGGCAATTTGTAACTTTACAGACAACATGAAATATTTATTTTCAATTTGAGATCTGGAGAAGAGAGAAATCCAACATATGACGCAGCCCCTCAGCTTTTGATAGATATTATTTAGGAGTCATCATCAAGACAAGGTAAACAACGTGAGAGGGAAATCTACTGTAGAGTAAAAGTCATAAATATGAAACCAAATCGGGAAATCTAGCGAATAAACATACTAAGTGGAGAGGCTCGCCATTACATAGATTGAACATTTAAATCTTTTCGATGGGTACCATTATATATGGAAATAGTTATAGAATCACCATACTACCCCAATTATTTGGATTCCAAGAGATTTCAAGAGGGAAAAAACTGTATAAGATTATTGAGAAGTTTTCTTTCAATAATAACAACTTCTATTTTCAAGGATTTAGAGATTGTTTTTAAAGTTTTTATTAAAATTTTAAGATTTTTGTCAATTATATTTTTTCATTGTTTATATTTATTTATTGTGTTGAATTGAATATACAAAATAATATAGTTTATGAGAGTATTAGCTTTTATAAATTTTGGATCTTAGATTTGTAAACATAAAGTACACAACAAAAGTAATAGGACTATCTACCTTAAAATATTTTTAAGAAATATTGTCAACATCCTTTAAATCTTTTTAGGAAGACCGCGTCCATAAAACTACACCCTAAGCCCAAGCACTATCTAAATTATAGATTAGATGTTTAGTGTGACAACACCACTATTAGACTATAATTTCACACTATATTATCCTTGATATGACATTTTATATTAAATAAATTATGTTTTCCTATATTCCTCGTATAATTTCTCATTTGGACACTCTTTCTCTCTAGCTACAAGTCTACCTCTTCTTTTATCCTTCTAACCTTGTACAGTTGTTTGTATCCAACTCTATCTTTCTACATAGTACTTCTATATTGAACTCCCTACTCTCCTACTATCTTGTTGGCCTCCTCTCCCTTTCTCTATAAACCTTTTCCTTTCTCTTTATTCTCATATATTTACCTTGCTTATCCTCTCTCTCTCTCTCTCTCTCTCTCTCTCTCTCTCTCTCTCTCTCTCTCTCCTATTGAGAAACAAACTTTAAATATTTTCGGTAACCAAAAAATTGAAATTTCCTATCTGCAAATAATCTACATAGTGAAGACACTAAAGAGATGGTTTCATCACTCAATCAAGCAATGGTGGCTCTTTAGAATATTACTATGGAGAAACAGGAAATAAAACACTACAAAGAAAAGAACTAGCGAAATACAAATTCCCAAAAATAATTCTCTAAAGCCATGGCTAGTAATGTATGCTAAGATTCTACAAAAATTGTGTGTTGACAAACAAAATTTGTAGGAAAATATTGCAAAAATTTTCTGAATGATTTTCTTTTATAGAAATGAGATGAACCGAAACCTATCTAATTACAGTTGTTGTTCAAGGCATAATTTCCTGCAATAAAAAGGAACCCTTCTAAGATTTCTATTACTTATGTATACAAAACTATGTAAGTTCAGTCAAGCCACGTTAGGGAAAACTTTCAAAAATCCCCTCCCTAGAAAAGGTGTAAAATACTGGCGAATCCTACATTATTTTGGGCGGAGAAAAATAATATTTTTTGGATTTTGTTTTTTAATATGAAAAGAGAAAAAATTAGTTTGTACTAGCAATTTTATTTCAATTGTATGAAAATTCTATAAAATCCTAGCCAATCTTTCATTATTAAATAAAATTGCAGCCAGAAGTACACATACCTAGCAACCATCCCTTCACCATTATTATTACATGGATCTTAATTAATTTTTAGACTTGAATGTTAAATTTTTCCCCTTTATCGCTGTAATTTTCCTCCAAATTATTGAATGGGGATTTGGGGGCAGCGCCCTCGAAAGCTCAAATGACTTATAATATTTTAGTAAGGTGTCTGAGTTAATTTTATATCATTTGACATATAGTAACCCTAGTTTTTATAACTATTCATTGATCCTAAATCAATGGCATACATACTATTTCAGGCCAAACTTTTAAAAGACACCAAGTTCTAGAGAAAGTCTCCGATATAAAGACACGTGTCCACAATCAAATTTATTTCGGGCCAAAGTTTGAAAGGATTAAAGGTTCCATGGAAAGTTTCTGGAATAGAGACACATGTAAAATCTATGTACTTAACCCATACCCTAACTTTGATTTTGACCACATATTGGCGAATATGACCATTGATTAAGACAAGCTTTGGAAATTGTAGGCAAAAATATGAACAATTTATCATGTGGAAAAATTATATTTTATTGGTGGAGTCATCAACATAAATGAAAATGAAAACTATATGTACAAACTCTAACCTAACATCCCCTATGGTTTCAACCATTTCCACCGTTGGATGTTTAGGTTAGAGCCATTTCAAGCATGTTGGCTCTGCAAATGGCTTTCACAGACCAATAGCTTGAAATGTTTGCCAAACTTCACTCTACTAACCTATTACCAGAAGAATCAATGCATTATAAAGATAAAATACTAAACTAAACTTCCATGGATCTGGATCACTCCAATCAATCCGTACAGGTCGTACAACTCACAGAGAAAACTTGCAAATAGAGAACATTTAACACATGGCGTCTGTACAGGAAGTTCTAAATCATGAAATTTAAACCAAAGCTTCATTAACCTTCGAAATCCATCATCCTCATGCTCATATACCGAGCATGGGTGGTTACAACTACCTGAACCTCCATTTGAGAAACTTTTCAAAAAGTTGCAAAACTTGCTCGAGCAACTTTGCATAAGGCCTTAGGACTTTAAATGTCTTGATTTAGGACTTAGGAGTCCTTACTAAGCCTTTGAGAAGGTCTAATAGGCCAAATGGGACTTTGGCAAAACTTGCTCAAGCAACTTTGCAAAGTTGCTTAGCAACTTTTTGCCAAAGTCCCATTTGGCCTATTAGACCTTCTCAAAGGCTTAGTAAGGACTCCTAAGTCCTAAATCAAGACATTTAAAGTCCTAAGGCCTTATCCACGAAACTTATAACCAAATCCATCACCTAGAGACTCTTGAGACCATTTAGACCAAATGGATCACCTGAGCTCATTTGGCTCTTACAAACATATGAAGGAATCCAATCCAATGGATCTTATTCCAAAATCATTCCAAACTCATAACACACTACCACAGACTCCTAAGACCCCTAAAACACACATTAACTCATCAAAGTTGGGAGGTGCCCTGCACCATACTCCCCTGGGACAAAGAACTCAATTCCCTTGAGTTAGGAGGTCTTCAATGGTGACTCCATGCTGCAAGATGTCCAGCTCTATCATCCAAATAGCTTCAGCATTAGGTAACCCCTTCCATTTAACAAGATACTCCTTGTAAGTGCCTTTCCTTGTCTTCTTGATGACCTTAGTATCCAAGATACTCTCCAACTTTATAGGGATTGGGCTTGGCAAATCCTTAACCCAATCGTCATCTCCCATATTTGAAAGTGCAGTGGGACTTGTGTCTATAGCTGATCCCTTATAAGGATATAAATCACATATATTGAAGATTGGTGAAATGCCCAAATCAGGTGGCAATTCCAATTCATAAGCATTGCTACTATACTTGTGCAAAATCTTCAAGGGTCCTATCTTCTTCATAAGAAACTTTGTAGGTTGACCCTTGGGTAATCTCTCCTCCCTAAGATAGGCAAGGACTAGATCCTCAACCTTGAATTACAAATCCCTTCTAGACTGATCTGCGTTAGTCTTGTACTTCTCACCCTATTTTTGTAAGGTTCTCTTGACCTGCTCATGCAACTCCTTCATTTGCTCTACAAATGTCTCTCCCTGAGCACTTCTCCTATCCTGCAAATTGAGATCTCTCAACTCCAAGATTACCCTAGGATGAGTCCCATAGACTATCTCAAAGGGTTTCTTACCTATACTCCTATTAATGGAGTCATTGTAGGCAAATTCTGCTTGCCCAATGATATGATCCCATGACCGTCCATGCTGCTTAGTCAAACACCTTAATAAATTTCCAAGTGACTTGTTTACTACCTTTGTTTGTCCATCTAATTGTGGATGGTAGGCTGAAGAAAATGATAAATTGGTCCCTAACATCTTCCATAAGGTCCTCCAAAAGTGGCCCAAAAACTTGCTATCCCGGTCACTTACTATGTTCAGTGGTAAGCCATGGATCCTAACAATGTCTCTAAAAAATAGTCCTGTAATTTGTGAGGTATCATTGGTTTGTTTGCATGGTATGAAGTGTACCATCTTGGTAAAATGGCCCACCACCACAAATACACTATCATTCCCTCTAGATGTCTTTGGCAACCCCAAAACAAAGTCCATACTCAAGCACTCCCAAGGCCTTTGAGGTATGGAATAAGGGTTGGTACAATCCACTATTTCTGCTATGTCCTTTAGCTCTCTGATAGATCTGACATTGCTCCAAAAATTTCCTAACATTTGATTGCATTTTAGGCCAATAATAGTGCCTATTCACCTGCTCTAATGTTTTATCCACTCCAAGGTGGCCTCCCAAACTTCCTTGGTGTTTCTCCTTCACAATGTTTTCCCTCATTGAGCACTGAGGTATACACATAAGGTGACCTTTAAACAATAGGCCTTCCTACAACACAAATTCACTAAAATCCACCTTGAATCCCTGCCTAAACCTTTCACATGCCTCATAGGCATCCTTGAAATCTTTTTCCTCCTTATAGAGACCCTGCAAGTCTTCCATACTCACACTTTGCAACTGAATTTCCTGAATAGTTAACACTCTTCTACTAAGAGCATCAACAACCTTATTACTCACCCCTTTCTTATGCTTGACCACAAAAGTGAAGGCTTGTAAAGATTCAACCCAATTGAGATGTCTTTGGTTCAACTTATCTTTCCCATTCAAGAAGCTAAGGGCATGATTATCTGTATAGACTACAAATTCCTTTGGTAGGAGATAATGTCTCCACTTTTTGAGTGCTTGCACCATTGCATATAACTCCAAATCATAGGTGGATTGCTTTTGCTTGGCTTTATTCAACTTCTCAGAGAAGAATGCCACAGGATGTCCTTCTTGGCTTAGCACTGCTCCAATGGAACCACATTCAACCACAAACAACTGATTAAAAATAGGGAACCTCAAGGTAGGTAGCTCTACCATCCTCTTTTTCAACATCTCAAACCCCTTATTAGCTGCCTTAGTCGACTTGAATTGACATTTTATTCCACCTTTAATGGTGTTGAGGATAGGTGCACACACGACTGAAATTCCTCACAAACTTCCTATAATATGATGCCAAACCATGAAAACTTCTAACATCTCCTATGGACTTAGGTGTAGGCCAATCCAAGATTGTGTTGACTTTATGAGGATCCATCTTCATACAGCCATTAGCAACCATAAAACTAAGGTAAACTAATTTAGTTTTCAAGAACCCACACTTATCCTGATTGGTCATCAATTTCTCCTTATGCAGCCACCTTAAGACCTGCTCCAAATGCTCCATGTGCTCCTCCTTAGACCTGCTAAAAATCAGAATGTCATCAAGATAAACTATAACAAATTTACCTATGAAATCTGCCAACACTTCATTCATGAGCCTCATGAATGTACTAGGGGAATTGGTTAGGCCAAATGGCATCACAAGCCATTCATACAACCCTTCATTTGTTTTGAAGGTTGTCTTCCATTCATGACTAGGCCTAACTCTAATTTGATGGTAGCCTAACTTCAAATCCACCTTAGAAAAGTACCATGAACCTCCCAAATTGTCCAACAAGTCTTCAATCCTTGGCATTGGAAATCTGTACCTAATGGTGATCTTGTTGATGGCCCTTGAATCAGTGCACATCCTTCATGTACCTCCCTTCTTTGGTGCAAGGACAATAGGTACAACACAAGGGCTTAAAGTCTTCCTTATCAACCCCTTATCCAACAAATCTTGAATTTTCTTAGCTATCTCTGCATTTTGGCTTGGTGTCATCTTATATGCTGCTTTGTTTGGAAAGTTTTCTCCAGGAATAAGGTCTATTTGATGGTTTATCTCCCTCATGGGTGGCAATGAACTTGGCAACCCATTGTCCACTATCTCATGATACTTATCCAACAATGCTTGTACCTCTAAAGGTATGCTAACCTTCTCTTTAGCCTCCTCTTGTGGCTTCACTATCACTGCACAACAGACCTCTTTCTCCTTCTTCATGACCTTAAGAAACTCTTTTCTGCTCAAGAGCATAGCACTAGCCCCTACTTGCTTCTCATCACTAGGTTCTTGCAATGGATCCATTTGAAACTTCTTGCCCAATTTGGTAATTACGTAACTATTTCTTTCCCCATCATGTATGACCTTCACATCATATTGCCATGGGCATCCTAGTAGTAGGTGACATGCATCCATGGGTAATATGTCACATAGGACCTTGTCCTTATACTCACCAATCTCAAACTCTACCAAGGTTTGTTCATCTACCACTATATGCTGACCCTTGTTCAACCATGAAACTTTATAGGGTGTGGTATGAGGTATCCTTCTTAATTTTAGTTTGTCTACCATGTTTGTAGATACAATATTCTCAATGGAACTAGAGTCCACTATAACTTTGAAAATCTTCCCATGAGACTTACAAGTTGTCTTGAACAAGCTCTTCCTTTTTGGTGGCTCTATGGAGTTAAGAACTTTCAGAAAAGACCTTCTCAACATCAAGTTCTCTCCATCCAATACTGGCCTTGCCTTAGAAATAGGTGAAGTGACACTTTGGGTGTCCTCCTCTTGCACCAATTGATTGCAATTGTAGCACCTATCGGTGAAGACTAAATTTGTCCTCTCTTGTGATTGAAATCTACCCCTTAGTGGCCCTCTTCCTCTGTATCCTCCTCTTTGAAAATATCCTTTAAACTGATTGCCACCACTGTTATCCATAGACTAATTATCTTCTTGTCTATTAGGGATCTGTCCTCTACCATAGTTGTTCCTGCCTCTGAAACCTTTTTTATTGTTTCCACCTCTTCCTCTTTGTTGGAAGTCATTCCTCCTTCTAGCCTTATCCTCTGCTCTCAAAGCCAACTGAAAACACTTGTGCATACTTTCAGGAGCCATCATGCTAATCTCATCTTGTATCCCTTATCTTAACCCATTAAGGTACCTTGCCAGTTTCTCCATTTCATCTTCTTGTCTTGTAGCCCTTAGGCTTAGTTTATGGAACTCCTCAGTATAAGCACTCACTATCATCTCCTTTTGTCTTAGGTTCTGTAACCTTTGGTACATCTGGATTTCATAATCAGTAGGCAAGAATTGTGCCCTCAATCTTTTTTTCATCCTCTCCCATGAAACTATCTTCTTCTTCCCATTAGCTACCCTATCATCTTGCATCATGTTCCACCACACCAATGCAGATCCCTTGAGCCTAGCTTTAGTATAGCTGACTATCTTTTCCTCTGCCACTTCCTTGTAATCAAATTAGTTATCAATGGCTTCTAGCCAAGCCAACAACTCCTCACCATTCAAACTGCCACTATAGAAAGGTATGTGTTCCATGCTATCCTGGTTAATGGATTTGAATGCATCCAAGAACACCTTGTCCTTATCATCAACTATTTATTTACCCTTGTTAGATGTCTCCCCTATTTGACTTTCATTCTCATCTTCAGTCTCATCACCCCATTCAGTGATTCTCTTTCCCTTTGACTCTGTCAAATTGGCCTTTTCCAATAGCTCTTGGACCAAGTCCACTATGGCCCCCCTACTCATTGCCTTTGGAGGTAGCTTTCAACCTCTTGGATTTTCTCTCCGTTAGACATACGCAAACTTCAAGAATTTCCCACTCTGATACAGAGGGTTTGGGTCCTAATGTTTCCTCCAAGGTTCCTAACCTTCTCTAACCATCCAATGGTTAAACTTAGTGCTATCTTCACTACTTTGGATCTCCAAGATCCTTTTCACCAACTTCTTCTCCAAGGTATGGTTGGTATCTAGAAGATACACTACTTCCTAGACCAATTAGGCCTTCAATTTCCTAGGCTTCTACTCTAGGACTTCCCCTCTAGAACCCCAAACCCCTGCTTAGGATCTTCCCACACTTATTTCTTGCTTCCAAATAGGTTCTTGACACTTCAACATCATTTGGAACCAACCCATACACTTCTTGATACATTACCAAGTCAAAAGACGTCAAACTTAATAGGAGGCTTAATTGGCTCAATTCCTATTAGGCCTGTTTTCACTGATTTTGGATTCAAGCTCCCAAAATCTCCAAACAACCATACAAAATAATTTGAAAATATTTAAGGTGTCTACCAACCCCTTCCAAATCCAAATTTTTAGCCTCTAGATGCACCCACAACCCTACTTACTAGCATACCCTAGTTTTAAGGCTATTAATTAGGCCTCTAGACCTGTCTGCACAAGAGACCATTAATTTGATCTCTAAACTTCCAAACACTTTCCCAAACCTCTTGAATCCTTTAGGAGACTCTTAGAGCTTTCCACAAATGCATCTAATTTCTTTCCCCAAAGTCATGGGTGCGTGTGTTAATTCCTTTTATACCCTGTCCTGGCTCACCTGTCTTCAACAGTCAGCCATAGGGCTTCCAATTTGGTCTTGAAGCCTTGGTGCCACAACATAAATGAAAAAAAAAACTATATGTACAAACTCTAACCTAACATCCCCTATGGTTTCAGCCATTTCCACTGGTGGATGTTTAGGTTAGAGCCATTTCAAGCATGTTGGCTTTGCAAATGGCTTTCACAGACCAGTTGCTTGAAATGTTTGCCAAACTTCACTCCACTAACCTATTACCAAAAGAATCAATGCAGTATAAAGATAAAATACTAAACTAAACTTCCATGGATCTAGATCACTCCAATCAATCCATACAGGCTGTACAAATCACAGAGAAAACCTGCAAATAGTGAACATTTAACACATGGCATCCGTACAGGAAGTTCTAAATCATGAAATTCAAACCAAAGCTTCATTAACCTTTGAAATCCATCATCCTCATGCTCATATACCGAGGATGGGTGGTTACAACTACCTAAACCTCCATTTGAGAAACTTTTCAAAAAGTTGCAAAACTTGCTCGAGCAACTTTGCAAAGTTGCTTAGCAACTTTTTGCCAAAGGCCCATTTGGCCTATTATACCTACTCAAAGGCTTAGTAAGGACTCCTAAGTCCTAAATCAAGACATTTAAAGTCCTAAGGCCTTATCCAGGCAACTTCTAACCAAATCCATCACCTAAAGACTCTTGAGGCCATTTAGACCAAATGGATCACCTGAGCTCATTTGGCTCTTACAAACATATGAAGGAATCCAATCAAATGGATCTTATTCCAAACTCATAACACACTACCACAGACTCCTAAGACCCCTAAAACACACATTAACTCATCAAAGGTGGCATGTACCCTACACCACATAGGCAAGTGACAGCGTTTAACAGGTTTGGTTATGTCAAACAACTTTTTGTCTGGAAGAATTCTAGCAACATTGAGTAATTGCATATTCTTAAAGAGGCTAAAGCTGTCCAACAACTTATTTAATGGAGATGTAGAAATCCATTTTCCTCCTCCTATTGAAATTTTGTCTGCTCATTCTAATAATTTTTCTGGGACACTGCCTCAATCATTGGCCAATTGTACACAGATTACGCTTCTTGATTTCAGTAAGAACAGATTGACAGGTGAGCTATATTCACGCCCTCTTGCAAATTGTCTACAGTTGAGGGTTGTAAGCCTTAGTTCTAAGGAGCTTGAGGGTGATATTCCTCTATGGAGTAGAAATCTCAATAGATTGTAGGTGTTGGATTTATCCAATATTCAATTTGATGGAAGAATTCCCTCTGCTCTTTGAGAACTAGAAGGATTTAAAAACCCTATACTTAGGCAATTGAGTAGCAATACACTCTATTAAGATATACCAGCTATCAATATAAAAGGAAATGAGTTTGGACTAGAATATGTGCTGGCAGCCAACACTATACTAGATCTCTCTCACAACAATTTAAGAGGGGAGATACCCAAAGACATTGGGAATCTATCTCAGTTAAGGTTGCTGAATTTGAGTGGAAATCAACTGGAAGGTATGATACCAGCATCTCTGGTGCAAATAGAGCCGTTGGAGCAATTGGACTTGTCTCAAAATAGTTTGAGTGGGGGAATACCTGAGGAGCTGTCCAAGTTGAGCTATTGGGATGTATCCTTCAACCTGGAGGAACGCAATTTATGACTTTTGATGACAAATATTACAAGCGAAACCCGCCATGTTTGTGTGGGTACCATTTCCAAAGATGCAAACGGAAGACAAGTTCAACAGTGTCTTCACCTTCAGAAATGGCGGGCCAATCAGTGTGGAGTAAATAAATGAACTAGTCTCAGTGATTGGTGTGGGATTGGGGTTTGGGATTGGACTTGGTGGAACAATATCATTGATTTAAAATTCTTGGACTTGGTGGAACAATAACAGTCTTGTGCGCTACGTGAGGATACCCAAGTAGTTGTTAGAGTTTGATTTAAAATTCTCACTACTCCTTTCACTCATCCTCTAGCTAGAACTCAATTTCAATTTCATCTATTCAGTAGAAAAGTTTCTTGTTTCAGTACAAGAATTTGTCTTTGTTGGTGTTTACATTGTTTCTTGTTTCAGTACAAGAATTTGTCTTTGCTGTTGTTTACATTGTTTCTTGTTTCAGTACAAGAATTTGTCTTTGTTGGTGTTTACATTGCCAGTATGGATTAGGTGAAGAACATTAGTTAAAAGTTGTGTTTGTGGATGAATTCAAGACTTTTATGGAGTGTAGAGTAGGTTAGGAAGAGATGGGATGTGGAGTTGGCTTTGGCCTTGCGTTTTCCTGTCTCGGGCATATATAAATATTTTGCAATGGAGATGTAATACGTGTATATAATTTTAAATATATTTATAAAGAATTAATATTGATGTTGTATAAAGTTTAGTTAATCAAGTAGAAAAAGCTAATAGTACAGGGGTGTAATAATAACTTTTAATAAATTTAGGCAATAGATAAAATTTGGATTTTGTAATTCTATTATATATTTTGAAATTTAAATAGTGATAGATAGATATATTTAAGTAGTGATAGATAGGTACAGTTTCAAATATCTTGATGAAGAATTAAAATTATTGTCTAATATTTAATGTTCATAATTTAATGAATGTTCTAGATTTTATACAATCACAAAATTTGAGGGTTGAATATAAGTTAAATAATTAATTCAAATTTAATTTGCAATAGTGATTTGTTCATTTTAAGAAATAAATGGCATTTAGATAGTAATAGATATACTTAATACAAAATATATTGATGAAGAATTAAGATTGGTGTTGTATAAAATTTAGTCATTAAGGCATACAGATTAATGATTAAAGTTTTATGAGTTTAACATTTGATATAGTCTAGAAATATTTACTGGTTCAGGTGCATTGAGATATAACTTGAGTGTTGTAAGAAGTTTTATTATTTTTTATAATATTTATTTGTATCCTACTTTATAAATAGATAGAACTATTAAAGAGAGAAAATCACATTAAAATTAGATTAACCAGCAAAATCTCAAATCAATGAGGATCATTGTTCAATATTTAATTGTTATTTGCACTAAGTATAGGAGGCCATCCAATAGATCTTTATCTCTACACTTATTATGACAAAGGAAACTTTGCATGCTAGTTATCAAATATACATTATTTAAAGAATGTATATTACATTTATCTATATGTATGTGCAATTGAAAATTAATTAAGAATGATAATACATCACCAAATATAACACACTTTCAAAACACATAAATATGCTATTTTCTTATTAAAGAAAATTATTTTGTAGACTTATGTCATTTACTCAACAATATTATACCTTCTATAATTTTAATGAATTGTTTTAATTTATACCTTTGATTAGAATATGAACATGGCACTTTAGTTACTACAAACATAATATATAGGTGGTATGCACTAACTTGAAAGTCTATATATGATGGCGGTATGGTGATATTTATTTAGACATTTTTATTATAAAATACTATTAATTTTTTCTGAAGATATATTACTTTCAATTTTTTAAATAACATTAAAATAATGAGAGGGCCAATGTATACACTAACTTGAAAGTCTAAATATGATGGCCTTATGGTGATATTTAGACATATTTTATTATAAAATACTATTAATTTTTGTGAAGATATATGGGTATGTGCACAAAGATGGGGTACCAAAATGATGCCAAACTTTTTTTTGGCCCCATTGCGCGCAAAGGGCACATGCCAAAAAGGGCGTGTGCCCTATGGCTTGGATTGCCTAAGGCTTGGGCAATCCAAGCCATAGGGCGTGCGCCCTTTGTGGTTTTATTATAAAACCACTCACTACTCATTTGAAGCTCACAATTTTGAGCTTCAAAACGCCATTAGCAGCAGGAAGGTCACCCTTTAGCGCGCACGCGGTCTAGAAGAGGCATTTTTTTGCCCATGAATTTGTATGCAATGCCTCCTCATCAGCATAGATCAAGAAGAAGCAGAAGATGTAGGTTTTTTTTAATGATTCTTGAGTTTTTTTATGTGTAAATGTTTAGTTTTTATTTGTTTTTCAATTTACATTTTGTTTTATTGTTATTTGCAAATAGAATTAAAAAAAACAATTTTGTTTAAACTACAGGCAATAATGATGCACCCGAAGAAAACCCTCACTCAAACCCTCCAATTAATGAAGAAAACCAACCACCTCCTCATGTAGAAGAAGAAAATATTGAAAACCCACTACCACAACCTCCACCAATTGAAAAACATCTTCCTAGAGCATCACAAACTTTGTTTGAAAAAATAGAAAATGGGAAAAGGGAATTAGAAAATTTAATCAATAGATTAAAAGTATCCGTAAATAGAAATCCCGGAAGAGCAACACTTGCTTGCTCCTTAGAATCGATTCTTACCCACATAGGATTAGTTAGTGGGCAATTGAATATATGGCATAATAAAAGAGAAGAACAGAAACAATATTATGCTGATAAGTTGTCATATGAGGGCATTAAAAAGAAAAAATCACAAAAGATGACATTTGTAAACTCTTCAAAAAGCCTGGGCAAAATGAAACTGTCAGAACTACATTGAGGAGGTTCCCAATTCACTGGTGCATTAATGAAGATATTAAAAATAACTTTTGGGATAGATGGTGGATGGTCTGTGATAACCCTCCTTGCAACAATCACGAGGTTCCCATATATTTTTTGAGGAAACTCTATTGCAAGTTCATCCTTGGTGAGGTGCCCAATTATTTTAACTTTTTAGATTCTCAAGGTAGAGGTGGGGGATCGTCATTTAATAGACCGGGGGCACATGTTGACCCCAATGCACCCAGGACACCCCTTGGCAAGCCCCATATTGAGCATGTTAGTGTTCCTTCTGTAATGAAGGAACATGTGGAGGTGGACACACTAGGCACCATTAATGCCCTCACCCAAACTCTCATTGATGTTGTTAGCCCATTAGTCCAGAGGGAGGATGAGCAATCTTCAAGGGGCCACTTATGCCAGTCATGTGGGTCCTTATGGACATATGGTACTCCTCATGGTAGGGCTGGTGATGATGATGGTATGATGACTAGTGACTTCCTGAACACAACATTTGGCATCAACACACAGGTAAATATTTGCAATTCCAGTTATATTTATTTTGGTCATATATTCCATTTATAACCAAATGAATAACTAAACTAGTATATGATGTATATGTAGGGTCAAAGTGTTAGTGGAACCGAGCATGTCCCCCCTGCCACTTTCTACACTAATAAATCTCCACAGGTATTTATCAAAAAAATAATTAAATTAATACATTAAGATATTATACATGATTTTATCTGATAACTTATTGTACTATGTATTAGTTCACTGCTGGACCTTCTACATTCATAGTAGATAGTGAGGGGTGACACTGTGCATTTGGAGAGGTATCTATATTTATTGTTAATTACATTTACTTTGATCAAATTATATTAAAAAAATGAATGAGCAAATAATTTATGAAAAAAACTATTATCAAAATCCAGACTCAAAGCATTGTTGGAAGTGAGCACATTCCTTCTCCCGGCTTTCATACGACATCGTGGAGTCCACAGGTATATATGTAATAAAATACTATAACCAACACATTACCAGTATATTCTTATATGAATAATTGTGTTCTAAATTATCTTGCATGTTCTCTAGGCCACTGTTGCGACAACTTCCACATCTACACTGTATCCAGTTGCATGCGGTGGCACTTTCATAGAGGTACCATTAATGCATGTCATTTTGCAAATATTTATAAATATTCTTAATAGATGCATAATAATCTACTTGATTCATTTTTAGATGATGACATCGAAAACTCCTCCTGGTGTTCGAGAGTCTTTGGATCATGGAGTTGCTGCTGCTATTGCTAGTTCGGAGGCACTTACTGCAGTATGAAACTAAATTTAATTATCATTGTCATCTTAATAGTTTGAATTGAATTTGTAACAATGTTCACATATGGAAATTGAATTACTATTTTGATTGTATATCCAGGGACTTTTCACTCCTGATCGCCAGCCTAGCTCTGTAGTGGATGAACATAGTGACTACATATTTGTGGTAAGAGAAAATTCTAGCATATGTCATTATACATTTTAATTTTGATTTACATATTACTCATTAATGCTTATACTTTTTATTTTTTCAGCTCTCTTTACAGAATAGTCTAGATAGGAGGACAAGTGAATGCGTTCGAAAGACTCTAGCATCCACTGCATCCCCATCCACTCAAAAATCAAAAACAGCTCGAGACTTATTTTCTTCCCCTAGCGGGAAATGAGTAGAATAGGGATATTTTTATTGTACGCCTACTTGGCATTATTGGACACACATTTTGTACACCTATATGGCATTGTTGGACATATATTTTGTACACCTATATGATATTATCAGACATATCTTTTGTACACTTATATTGCATTATTCGACCAAACTTTTATTGGCCTATATGATATCATCAGGCATGTTGTTATTACATACGCATGTACATTGTATTCTTGATTGGCAATGTCTTATGTGTTTACATTTTTGTCCATGCTTTCATAGTAAATTGGTTATTCATTTCAAATTTCAAAATTGACTACAAAATGTTTATGTTTTCATATGCACGTGATTGTATCTCTGCTTTATGTTTTCATAGTAGTACTATTGAAATATGGCTTTACTCTTTGTACTGCATGCATTCTATACCTTGGTCATGTGGATCATTATAGTATAGTTGTGTATATCAGTGATGTAATTTGTTAGGAAGAAACCTAAATTTGAGTTGTCAAGACTCGAGTCTACTGGTGTACACTACATATTTTTAGGCAAATCGAGATTGTGGTATCAAACTCAAACCAAGATGAATTTTTAGAAACTACCTTAGGTGTTTCTAGGCATTCGTAACACAATCCTGTAGCACCTAACGGTCCGTAGATACCTCGCACGGGCTCCGAGATATGCCTCAATGAAGTTCACCGATTTCGGTGCTTTGGGCACCTTGAGGGTCACACCGGTCCACAATGGTCAGTAGCATTTTGTCGATTCTTCTTGCAAGCGGAGACCTCCACTAGCATTTACCAGGCCATACGGAGCTAACATAATCGATGGTTTGAGTGCACGACACACAGTTTGAAAGATATGCAAGATTAGCACTTTCAACTAACCCTCACTACCTCTATTTGCATCACTCAAGAAAAGGCTGCCATTTTCAAAGGGAGGGGGATCTAAAGAAATCAAGAGAGGTTGTTGTAGAACTTGAAAATCCCCTCTTGTAGCACCTGATGGTCTATAGATACCTCACACAGGCTTCGAGATATGCCCCAATGAAGTTAGCCAATTTTGGTGCTTTGGGCACCTTAAGGGTCACACCGGTCCACAGTGGTCGGTAGCTTTCTGTCAATTTTTGGGAGAGATGGTGGATAGTCTTTGATTCACCTCCTTGCAACAATCATGAGGTTCCTATAGATTTCTTGAGGAAACTCTATTGCGAGTTTGTACTCAAGGAGGTACCAAATTATTTTGACATGCTGGATTCTTAGGGTAGAGGAGGGGGTTCATCATTTGATCGAGAAGGGGCACATCATGACCCTAATGTACCTAGGGTTGATAGTGGAAAGCCACCATTCAATCATGTTAGTATTCCTTCTATTGTGAAGGAACATGTAGAGGCAGACACACTAGGCACAATTAGTGCTTTTACACAAACTCTCATGTTCAGTGTGCCACTCCTTTAGTTGAGGCTGACTATGTTCAATCCTCGAGGGGGCATATTTGTCGGTCATGTGGATGCTTGTGCACATTTGGTATTGGTGAGAGAGAGCAAGAGGATTCTAGATTGATGACTGATAACTTTCTAAATACGACATTTGGCATTAACACACAGGTAAATATTTCCAAGTTCATTAAATTGCTTTGATCATATTTCATTTATAAAAGAATAACTATTTAATTTAGTATCTATTGTTTATGATGAAAATTCAGGGCAAGAGTGTCAGTGGTGGTAGTGGCAGTGGAAGTTGCGATGATCCTAATGTCCCCTTTTACACATCATCGTCAATTGCAGAAGTATGTATCGAATAAAAAATTTAATTAACATGTTTGATTACTATGTAATTATATGAATAATTATATCCTAACTTATTGTGCATGTGCATTAGATGTGCATTGGTGAACCATCGACGTTCACAACAAATAGGGAAGGGTGTCGTGCAACTTTCCTTGAGGTATCTTTATTTGCATATTAATTGGATTTACTTGATCATATTTAATTAATGAATGAATGACTAAATTACTAGACAAATTATGATCAAAATCCAGAGGCACGATTATTACACTCTTTCACCTGGGTTTGTGAGGTCGCCATTGAGTCCACAGGTATACATGTAATAATGCATTATAATTAACATGTCAGTAGTACATTCTTATATGAATGGTTATCTTATAATTTTACATGTACATGTGCACTAGTTGAATGTCGAAGCTTCGACTTCGACACCGCACACCGGAGGACGCGGTGGAACCTTCACGGAGGTATCATTTACTCATTAGTAGGGTTGTTAAAAATATATGTAATCTTGATAACTGCATAATTTACTTTTTTTGTTTCATTTTCAGCTTTTGACATCAGAGCCTCCTCCTTCTGTCCATGATACTTTGGATTGTGGAGTAGCTACAACAGTAGCTAGTTCTAAAGCACTGACTGAGGTATGAAAGAGATCACTTAACTTTAATTGTTATTTTAATATTTTGTATTGAATTTTATAATGATATCCATGTATGTATTTTAATTATTATTTTGATCATTGTTGTAGGGACTTATGACTCTAGATCGCCAGCATCCACCTTCGGTGGATGAACATAGTGACTATTTGCTAGCAGTAAGCCAATATTCAATTTTATGTCATTGTATAATTCAATTTTGATGTATATTAGTTATCTCTATCTAATTTTTTTTATCAGGTCGAGTTACAGAAGAGTCTAGACATGAGGATGAGTGAGTGCACTCAGAAGACTACGACATCCATTGCATCTCCATCGACACGATGATCGAAGACAGCTCGGGATTTGTTTTCTTCCCCTAGCGGGAAAGGACTAGATTAGGGATATGGTATCAGTGAAACATTGTACATCCATTTGACTTTGAGGAAGTCAGTTTTACTATATTGAATATATTCAATGTATGACATTATTGGACATATATATTTGACTTCATGCCCTACGAATATATATTTTTTATGTTTTAGGTATGCAATTCATGTGTTTGGTGTATTGATGTATACTAAATTATGTTTATGTTCATGTCTTTGCTTTGTAAATTTCCCATGCCTTATAGTTATGCTTGTATGTTTAAATTGCTGACTATGCTACAAATGCCAGTCACTGTCCTCAATAACAGTCAATTCCTTAACTGTAATAATAACAAAAGTAATGAAATGAATACATAAATGTATAAATATAATATGTAAGAAGCCTAAGTGGCTCTTGTTCTTGCAATGATAATTTTTTAAAGAAATTCTGACAAATTCGGATACTAATGCTTCAACAATTTATTTATAGCTTGGTTGAAAATTTGATGCAAATAGGTAGGCTAGATTGGGGTTATTTTATAAATAAAGTGTTCTTGGTTTCCTCAAAAGTGTTCCTTACCCAAGTGGCCCCAAGTGCCAATATGCCACTAACCTATCAATCTAACTTCTCCCAACTCCCTTACTATTATAGGGATTCAATATGGCTTAAAATATGACTACAACAATGTTCAAGTGGTTCTTGAAGTCCTACTCCAAGATCTTACCCTCAATCCACACTCTAGGCTCTCTATCCTTATAGCCTTAACCAGCGAGTTTTTCCCAAATAACTCTTAGTTTTCCCAAAACACTTCCAAAATAAATTACATATTCAGATACCTTTTGTGGTTTTACAAAACATATCTTAGAATTAGGTAGGGTTAATTTGGAACACGACCCCCAAAAACTGCTGCTCCACTTTCCTTCCTAGACCTAATAGGTCATTTTTACAAAGGAACCCTATTACAGACTTAACACCCAACCTTGCCACTTTTCATAGAGTGTTAATATGGTCCCAATTAGAGAAATTTGAAGTCAATTGGATCCTATAGGCTTTCTATACACAAAAGCCCCAAATTGCTCCCTCTAGGCCTTCAAAACTAGGGCCTTCTTAAAAACAACTCAAAACTCATTTCCAGAACTCCTCCTTGTGGATTCACCTTTCATTTGACATATACTTATTCTGTTTCAAATAAAATTATACCCTTTTTAAGGCGGATCCTTTGCTGCTACACTTGTGGCATCAATTTTGTGTCCTTTTTCCACTCTTCCTCATGGTGTACACCCACTAAAACAACTTCTCCTACATTCAAATGGTTAGTAACATCATACATATGTTACATAGGGTCCATTCAATGAGAAACAGCAATTACATTCATTGAATGGCCCATTATATCATCAAAAAGACCAAAATGGAGTTATTTCAATGCACCAATATGATCACCTACAACAACTTTCCAAATCTGAAGCAAAATAGATTATATAATCATTCAATATAGATGAAAATGATGTTATGATGTTATTATATCACCCACAATTCTATTCCAAACCCAAAACAATCAACCAAACATTAAAAAAAAAAAAAGATTTTGCAAGGAAAAACTAAGTCCTTTGCCAGGACTTCTAGGACTTATAATATTTAAATTAAATTGTTTATTAGATATTTCCATTATTGGCCTTAATATATCCCAATTCACTTTTAGAAATTCTTTAGATCCACTACCTCCATTTGGTTCCAAGGTGGACTTAGGTGTTTAGAGAGGTGCTCCTGCACCAAAATTCTTCATTTAAATTTCAAGACATTCGATAAATTCTTTGCCTACTAACAAACCAATTTGGGAAATTAATGGGTCTATTTGTGGACCTCGAAGGATTTGGTCACCTAAATGAGAACTAAAGCAGAGGTTATAGCAAGAAAGTGGAGTTCACTTCTTTTAGCTCCCACAACTCACCAACCAACTACAAAGGCTTAAAGGTGTTCCCAAGCTCTTACAATGGTGTAACACAACCAATAAAATGGATTTCTATCCCAAAAAACTCCCTTTGCAATTTTATACACTCAATCAAACTTCAATGCCCTTTTGGCTTTAGGGACACTAGGCCTAAACCTAGCCTTTAGTTAGAACTCTTCACCAGTGGACTTCCTGACCACTCCTAAGCATGTAGATGATCCTCATATGACCTAAGGACTCTGAAAAAACTCTTGGTTTGATCCCTTTACAACCATACCATAGCAAACTAGACCTGCATGCTAATTTTCTTGTAGCCTTCTCAACCTCAATTTTCCACTCTAACTTCTTCACAACTTGGTATCTTGACACAATCAAGATATTTTTAGACACCCATTTGGAAGTTATTTAAGATCCCAAAGCCTTGTTTTCCAACACCACTCCAGCACCACCTAACACTCACCTTGGACACAGACCTAATTTAATGCAGAGGTGATAGCCGAAAAGTAGTGGGCCCTTCACTTGACTCCCACAATTCACCAATCACCTGTAATGACTTAAGGGTATTCACAATCTCTTAGGATAGTGTAACAAAATCAATTAAGTGAGTTTCTATCCCAATAAACTCCCTTTGCAAAGTTAGACACTTAATCAAAGTTCAATGTCTTTTTGGCTTTAGGGAAACTAGGCCTAAAAGTGACTTATTGCTGAAACTCTTCACCAGTGGACTTCCTGACCACTCCCAAGCATGTAAATGGTCCTCATTTGACCTAAGGCCTTTGAAATAACAACTAGTTCATTCCCATCAAGACCGTACCATAGTGAACTAAACCTACACCCACTTTTCCTTGTAGCCTTCCTAATAGAGGTTTTCTACTCTAACTTTTGAACCACTAAGTATCTTGATAAAATCAGGGCATTTTCAGACACGGTCCTATAGCACCTGATGAATCAATTCTACGTCGCACGAGCTCTGAGATATGACCCTTCAAAGATCATCGATCTCATGCTTAAGGGACCTTGAGGGACACTTCATCACGGATTCATCGGCGGGGTTCGAATGACTGTGTGTGGTGAACGAGGTTTCCACTAGTGTTTACCCAGCCATTCAGAGTTGTTGGAACTGACAGTTCGATGCTACGATCGACGGTTTGAAAGATACGAAACATTGACTGTTTCAGCTGAGGAACACTTTGAGTTCTAACACCAACCGAGAATGTGTTGCCGAATTTAAAATAAGTTGAATCTCTGAAAATTGAGAGAGGATTTTGTAGGCCCTGGCAACATGGTCTCCTAGCACCTAATGAATCAATTCTATGTTGCACAAGCTCCGAGATATGACCCCGCAAAGATCACTGATTTCATGCTTAAGGGACCTTGAGGGACACTTCAGCACGGAGTCATCGGCGGGGTTCGAATGACTGTGCGTGGTGAATGAGGTTGCCACTAGCATTTACCTGGCCATTCGGAGTTGTTGGAACTAACGGTTCGATGCTACGACTGACGGTTGGAAAGAAACGCAACGTTGACCATTCCAGCTGAGGAACACTTTGAGTTCTGACACCGACTGAGAATGTGTCACCGAATTTAAAATAAGTTGAATCTCTAAAAATAGAGATAGGCTCTTGTAGGCACCGGCAACATGGTCTCGTAGCACCTAACGAATCGATTCTACATTGCATGAGCTCTGAGATATGACCCCGCAAATATCGCTGATTTCATGCTTAAGGGACCTTGAGGGACACTTCAGCACAGAGTCATTGGCAGGGTTCGAATGACTGTGCGTGGTGAATGAGGTTGTCACTAGCACTTACCCAGCCATTCAGAGCTATTGGAACTGACGATTCGATGCTACGACCGACGGTTGGAAAGATACACAATGTTGACCGTTTCAGCTAAGGAACACTTTGAGTTCTGACACCGACCGAAAATGTGTTGCCGAATTTAAAATAAGTTGAATCTCTGAAAACTGAGAGAGGATTTTGTAGGCGCCAGCAACACGGTCTCGTAGCACCTAATGAATTGATTCTATGTTGTACGAGCTCCGAGATATGACCCCGCAAATATCATTGATTTCATGCTTAAGGGACCTTGAGGGACACTTCAGCACGGAGTCGTCAGCGGGGTTCGAATGACTTTGCGTGGTGAACAAGGTTGCCACTAGCATTTACCCGACCATTCAGATCTGTTGGAACTGACGGTTCGATGCTACGACTGACGGTTGGAAAGATACGCAATGTTGACCGTTTTAGCTGA
Source organism: Chamaecyparis obtusa (assembly GCA_027943335.1). Classification (NCBI taxonomy): domain Eukaryota; kingdom Viridiplantae; phylum Streptophyta; class Pinopsida; order Cupressales; family Cupressaceae; genus Chamaecyparis; species Chamaecyparis obtusa. The sequence goes on along the minus strand of BSBK01015085.1, from coordinate 6,576 downwards.
GGAACACTTTGAGTTCTGACACCGACCGAGAATGTGTTGCCGAATTTAAAATAAGTTGAATCTCTGAAAAATTAGAGAGGATTTTGTAGGCCCCAGAAACACGGTCTCGTAGCACCTAACGAATTGATTCTACATTGCATGAGCTCCGAGATATGACCTCGCAAATATCATTGATTTCATGCTTAAGGGACCTTGAGGGACAGTTTAGCACGGAGTCGTCGGTGAGGTTCGAACGACTGTGCGTGGTGAATGAGGTTGCCACTAGCATTTACCCGGCCATTCAGAGCTATTGGAATTGACGGTTCGATGCTATGACCGACGGTTCGAAAGATACGCAACGTTGACTGTTTCAGCTGAGGAACACTTTGAGTTCTGACACCGACCGAGAATGTGTTGCCGAATTTAAAATAAGTTGAATCTCTAAAAACTAAGAGAGGATTTTGTAGGCCCTGAAAACACAGTCTTGTAGCACATGATGAATCAATTCTATGTTGCACGAGCTTCGAGATATGACCCCGCAAATATCACTGATTTCATGCTTAAGGGACCTTGAGGGACACTTCAGTATGGAGTCGTCGGCGGGGTTCGAACGATTGTGCTTGGTGAAAAAGGTTGCCACTAGCATTTACCTGGCCATTCGGAGCTATTGGAACTAATTGTTTGATGCTACGACCGACAGTTGGAAAGATACGCAACGTTGACCATTTCAGCTGACGAACACTTTGAGTTCTAACACCGACCGAGAATGTGTCGCTAAATTTAAAATAAGTTGAATCTCTAAAAATTGAGATAGGCTTTTGTAGGCCCCAGCAACATGGTCCCGTAGCACCTAATGAATCAATTCTATGTTGCACGAGCTCCAAGATATGACCCCACCAATATCATTGATTTCATGCTTAAGGGACCTTGAGGGACAATTCAGCATGGAGTCATCGGCGGGGTTCAAATGACTATGCGTGGTGAACAAGGTTGTCACTATCATTTACCCAGCCATTCAAAGCTATTGGAACTGACGGTTCGATGCTACGACCGACGGTTCAAAAGATACGCAACGTTGACTGTTTCAGCTGAGGAACACTTTGAGTTCTGACACCGACCAAGAATGTGTTGCCGAATTTAAAATAAGTTGAATCTCTAAAAATTGAAAGAGGATTTTGTAGGCCCCGACAATAGGGTCTCGTAGCACTTGATGAATCGATTCTACATTGCACGAGCTCTGAGATATGACCCTGCAAATATCACTGATTTCATGCTTAAGGGACCTTGAGGGACACTTCAGCACGGAGTCATCGGCGGGGTTCAAACGACTGTGCATGGTGAATGAGGTTTCCACTCCTGTTTACCCGACTATTCGGAGCTATTGGAACTAATGGTTGGATACTACGCCTGACAGTTTGAAAGATACGTAATGTTGACCATTTCAGCTGAGGAACACTTTGAGTTCTGACACTGACCGAGAATGTGTTGCCGAATTTAAAATAAGTTGAATCTCTAAAAACTAAGATAGGCTTTTGTAGGCCCCGAAAACATGTTCCTGTAGCACCTGATGAATCAATTCTACGTTGATCGAGCTCCGAGATATGACCCTGCAAAGATCACCAATTTCATGCTTAAGGGACCTTGAGGGACACTTCAGCACGGAGTCGTCAGCGGGGATCAAATCATTGTGGGTGCCGGATGAGGTTGCCACTAGTGTTTACCCAGCCATTTGGAGCTATTGGAACTGATTGTTTGATGCTATGATCGACAGTTGGAAAGATACGCAACGTTGACCGTTTCAGCTGAGGAACACTTTGAGTTCTGACACTGACCGAGAATGTGTTGCTGAATTTAAAATAAGTTGAATCTCTAAAAATTGAGACAGGCTTTTGTAGGCCCCGACAACACATTCCTGTAGCACCTAATGAATCGATTCTACATCGATCGAGCTCTGAGATATGACCCCGCAAAGATCGCCGATTTCATGCTTAAGGGACCTTGAGGGACACTTCAGCACGGAGTCATCGGCAGGGATTGAATGACTGTGGGTGCCGAACGAGGTTGCCACTAGCGTTTAATCAGCCATTCAGAGATATTAGAATTGATGGTTCGAGGCTATGACTGATGGTTGGAAAGATATGCAACATTGGTCATTTTAGCTGAGGAACACTTTGAGTTCTGACACCGACCGAGAATGTGTTTCCAAATTTAAACAAAATTGAATCTCCAAAAACTAAGATAGGCTTTTGTAGGCCCTGAAAATACGGTCTCGTATCAATTGATGGATGCATGTTACCTCACACGAGCTCTGAGATATGACCCGACAAAGATTGTCAATTTCATGCTTAAGGGACCTTGAGGGACACTTCAGCATGGAGTCATCCACGGGGGTTGGAACGACTGTGCATGTTATGTACTTGCATGAGGACATTATATATTATAGAAATCCTGCACAGAAGCAGCTGGCAAGCTGCTCAAAAAGTAGTAACTGATAGCAAGTGGGATAATGCAGATGCTTTAATAAATCACTATCTTCTTTACTCAAGCAACATCTGGTTCATCTGCTCAAGTGGGCCATGTTTGGGAACAGATAGTCTCCATTTAAACTCAAGTCTCTGGAAGTAGTTATATTTTTCAGTGGAGGAGATACGCCCATTGTATTTGCAATAACTTCATGCTCACTAGAATTTCCATTACTCTTCAATTGGGATACTCTTTCCAAAATTGCATCTACCCTTTTACCAATTAATGGGTCTATTTGTGGACCTCGAAGGAGTTGGTCACCTAAACAAGAACCTTGAGATGAAGTCAGGAACTTCTCTATGAAAGAGATCAGTACCTTGAGAAGCTCTCCACTTGTCAGCTGAATTAAAACCTTGGACCATAGATGGCTACCCTTTGTTGTAAAATGAGGAGTGAGACTGCCTTGCCAAAGGTGGCAATGAACTTACCTTTCAATGATAATGCCCAAGTCCCGTAAATGCAAGGCCATTGACAGATAGTCATTTCCAATAGAAATATTTGTGGTGCTAGAATGAAGTGCATGACCAAATTCTTTGCCTGCTAATGAACCAATTTGAGGCTTCATTTCACATTGCTTTGTGGATAATTCCACAACACTTGTTACTTCTTTATCTGAATTTTTGTTGTTAGTGTACATGTGCACTGAAGAGATTTTGTCACTACTTGAGCTACCAGTTCCAAGAACCCTATACCTCACACTTCATTTGTAAACCAAGCCTAATTAGGCCAATTAGGTCTGTGTACAAGGTGAGAGTTAGGTGGTGCTGGATTGGAGTTGGAAGACAAGGCTTTTGGATCTTACATAACTTCCAAATGGGTGTCTGAAAATGCCCTGTTTGTGTCAAGATACTCAGTTGTGAAAAAGTTAGAAAAGAAAATCTATGTTGAGAGGGCTACAAGGAAAAGTGGGTGCAAGTCTAGTTTACTATGGTACGGTTGTAAAGGGACCAAACCAAGAGTTGGTTTAGCATCCTTAGGTCATATGAGGACCATTTAAATGCTTGGGAGTGGTCAGGAAGTCCACTGGTGAAGAATTCTAGTTAAAGGCTAGATTTAGGCCTAGTGTCCCTAAAGCCCAAAAGGCACCAAAGTTTGATTGAGTTTGTAAACTTTCTAAAGGAGTTTGCTGGAGTAGGAAACCCTTGTTTTGGTTGTGTTACACCATTTAAGGAGTTTGTGAACATCCTTAGGTCATTGTCTTCTTAAGCCAAATCCCTGTCTATGTCATGGTTTGCACCTTCCAAGTGCACCCAAAGCATGCATAGGGCAGCTCTCCTCCACTTTCTTGTAACAAAACTCATTGTACCTTCCTTATTTCATGTTATTTTGTCAATATACATTTTATTGGATCATCCCTAGGGTTAGAAGGTCATACTATGTATGGATCTCATAAATCCATAGTGGAAACAAGAGGAAATCTGATCTAACATGTTTTGAGGAGATTTGATCTAAGAAAAAATCTTATTTATGTCCCATCATTAGTCACATAAAAATTACATAGTTTTGCATTGTATAAAACACCATAAAAATGCTAAGAAATTATTGTAAACATGTTTCTTTTTTATTAATATTATGAAACATGTTTACAATTACAAACTTCCCTCTATACACACGAGGTATGTACCATAGAAGCTAACTTTTTTTAGAGAAACAAATAGTATAGTTGAACACATATTACAACATTTTAGTATAGCCTGATTTAGTCTATTGAACTAGCTGGATCTGCCTTAACCTTTAGTGTGTTAAGTATTGCCTCATGCTCTGACTCGGGAACCTTCCAAAGAGTTCTTTTCACTGGCCTACCCCCATATCTGATCAAAGTAACATTCAAAGAAACAAAAAGGTTTAAATAATGTAGAATCTTCCTGTGTGTCTCCCAGTCCTCGAACAACCACAACTTAGAGTTCTTCATACCATATCGTCTAAGCCATGTTCCTGTTACAACAACTGCTCCTATAGGGTATTGTAATCCTTCACCGTCTACAACTACGACATCCAATTTCTTTTTGGCCTCAACACAATGACATAAATAATAATTTGTCCCTTCATCATTGTATTCGGGTGCAATAACTGTAAAAACATGACCTGCAACAACGTAGACATATTCAGTACATTAATATCCAAAATAGTTTAGACAAACTATATAAATGGACAATTTACTTGGTTGTACTATATCCGACAAACGGTCAAAGTCAATAGATGTTGCCATGTCCCCTAGTTGCAATGCTATTGGAGGATGATAGGAGTCAAGTGGGCTCAAAGGTCTTATAGACCATTCATCAACCCATTCCTTTGAGTCGCACTCATCCCAATTCTCCTCTGCACAAGATGAACAAAAGCATGCCATATGTCATGTGTATACCATCCATGAACTTGCATTACAACTTCTAAAAGAGTGTAGCTCACTTGATCCTATTATTGTACAACAATCCTCATATGGTGCAATGTTAGTTTCATCAATCAACCAAAAAAATCTATGAACTGTTGACTCACCTTCCTTACCTGGCCCATTGTGGCATTACACCAGTTGACAATACATCTTGCATTTGATAAGTTTGCTCCCCCCTCATACTTTAATTCTTCACATGCTAAAGCTCTTTTTATACATGCTCCTGCACCATCATGCTCTCCCTTTCCATGGCCCGCCTCAATGAAATTCCACATATATTGAATATCAGTGTTCTTGTGCATCCTGCTCAACCAATAAAACATATGATAATTCTTGAATTGGGATGTACAATTATCTGACCATATGATATGTCGACGATATGGTATGCTCCTATTTGCCAAATCACCATAAAACAAACTAAAGCAACCATGTACAAACTCTGTAGAATGTGAGCGATCATCGCTCATATAAAAATGGTACTCCCTCAATATCTTCCTATTTTCCTTCGTACTATCAGGTGCATGCAAGTATGCTATATGAACAAATATAGCAACTTGTTGAGAGTTGTAATACTATGATTGTAACTCATTTTGTGGTCACAAAGTGTAGTTTTCAGCAAAGTCCACAACTGAAACAATTGTATCAATCAGAAAAGTGTCCTTGCATAACTTGAATTGTGTATCCAACCATCATGCTCTATGTGTATGCATTGCATATTCATACATAATTTTCCCGCAAAATATATCCATGAACTGATACACCGGAATCCTGTCAATTACTAAATCACATCTTTTGCCTCTTTTCCATCTTTTAGAGCATATGCAATGGTCTTATATTTTCCAAATTCTACTATTTCATTCCCAATTGCATGACTACTTTCCATATGCTGACAAACAGGTAAATCTTGCAAACCACCAAAATGTACACATGTACCATTCAAAACATGATAGTTTGTGAAATTGTTGTCCGTCTGATCTATGACATAAAATGGTAGCTATCAATTCCCTTGAAGATCTAGGTGGCTCCTTTATGTTACACTCCTGCAAGACATTGTTAGCATGCAAACGTACACATATATGCCGATACACATTATAATGGTTAGAAAATTCAATATGTACTCTACAACAACAAGTTGTGTGTGTTTGATTTATCTTGACATAAAAAGGTTTAGCCATTTCAAAAAATCTTTGACTAATTTTAATTTGAGGATACGCATCTATAAATTTTGCAAAAAATTGTGTTTGGGTTGAATCCAAAAAAATGCTTTGGATGTGGATCACGCAATCGACTACCAATCCTCCTCCTTACAACATCTATTTGATTAGGAGATACTCATGTATTATTCTTCCAAAAATTTTCAATGAAGGATTTCAAAGCTTCAACAATGTCTTTGTCTTTCTGTGGCAATATACTAGAAAAAGCCCATAGTTCATTGCTATTTGAATCTTCCACTCTTTGATGCCTTTCCACAGCTCTCATTAAAGACCTTCTACTTATTTTCAATGATTTACTTGTCTTTCTAATGAGTTGAGACTTCTTCATTTGATTGCTTACCATTGTTGATGTTATCACACGTCGTGTGACATTACTATCTTTCGTGCGGTGATGTAGAACCCACAGTCTCATATGCATCCATTAGATTCTTTACAATAGCTTTTTTCAGTGGAGGTGTCATCTATTCTTAA
>BSBK01015084.1:0-47019 GCA_027943335.1 Chamaecyparis obtusa | reverse complement strand
CAGTTGCAAAAACCCTAATTTGCAATAATCAAATATTAAATTAATTCCTAAAGTCTTTGACTTAATTGGCTAAATTACCCCTATGATAAATTAATTTAATTCTAAAGTCCTAAGTGCTTTCTAATTAAATTAAATCCACCCCCTTTAGCTAATTACCCATAAAAAGGAATTAATAATTGCTTGTTATTTGAATGGACACTTTTTCTTGAATTAATAATTTGAGATATTCGAAAGGTCCTCATGTGGCATTTTCCATTCTTTTAATAAAGTAATTCATGCTTATTTGTCCCAAAAGGGATATGAAGGGTCAGGAGTTTCGAATCAAGAAACTCTTCCTCCTCCTCTTGGCTCTTCTATTTATTTGGCCTCTTTTTCTCATTCAGAAAAGGCAATTTTTGAGAGCATCCTTACTATAGCATTTTTTAGTCTCATATCGCATTATTTTCAAAGCTCTTTTATTGCATTATCTAGTTTAATTTCTCATATTAGTGTAATTGCATTTCACATTTAGATTAAATTTGCTTACTTGTTCTTAGTCTAATATCATCTTTATTTCAAAATCAAATAAAAATCTGCATTTCATATTTCTTTCAAAGTTTTCTAGATTAATTGCATTCATTCTTAGCTTAGTTTCATTTTGCTCATATTTGCTTTCAAATCCTCCATTGTTGAATTGGTCTCCCGGCTGTTGGCTCTCATTCTGAGAGTATTCAAACACCCCATTCACATAGGAGGCAACAGGTTGCCTCACCATGGAATTTGGATTGAGTTCTTCATACTCTCTCCCAAATTCTATCAAGTGAATAATGACCATGTTGTGTTGTGTCTGATTTAGAGGTCACATTCAGTCACATACATTTTGGCACCCACCGTGGGGTAGAAAATTTGATTTGTGGCCTCATTATCATTTTTTTCTGACAGGAATTTAAGCTCTATCGTGCGTTCGTACTGTCTGTGTATGGATTCTCGTGCGAGAATCCAGAGCACCCTGCGCAAGGTTTCGCTCCCTATAGCACTCTCTCGCACGAGCTTTTGCATCATTGCGCAGCACCCTGCAATTTCTCGCATGAGTTGTTGTGCTTTCTCGCGTGAGCCGTCATATGTTCTCGTGCGAGCTATTATACATTCTCGCGTGGGCTTGTGCTTTTTCGCGTGAGGTTTGGCACCTTCTCGCGCGGCCCTCTTACTGACTCGCACAAAATTCTGTGACAGACAGAGACTAGAATTCTAGATTTGTCAGTTTTGTTTGTTATTTTTAGTTTTCTCAAATATTTTAAAATTTCAGCATTTTTCAAATCCGTGCCACTCTGGAAAATGGGCACCCATTTTTTTTGAAATTTTCACAAATGGTATCAGAAGTTTAAGTGTGATATATCGTTGGAAAGGTCTTTTCAAGCCTAATCCAACCATGCTGGTTTCATTTTCAGATTTTACCATTTGATGAGCTATTTTTCTTGCAGATTATCTGATTTTTTATTTTGCTAACCTTGTGGGTCTAACAAGTTGTTTTGAAGGTGCTCTTGCTTTCATGGAAAATGTTTAAAACAAAGCTTTGGACTTGAGGTACTTTGTTCCATCTCTACAACATTTGGATTTTTGGATTAAAATTGAACCTCTCATGTGTTTGGCTTGAGTGTTTACATACTTTCATAGAACACATTTTAATTGATGCTCTTAATGGGAAATGAATGAACATAGATTTTCTTTCATACAAGTTTATGTAAGTGAATGCTTGTGTTTAAACCATAAGTAATTCTTGGTTCCAATATCAAATATCTCATTGAGTAATTGAGGGCATGGATTCATTCCTTGTTTACATGAAGAGTTAAATGCACCACTTTGTGGACTCACTTCATGTTTACTTGAAAAGTTAAATATTTCATGATTCAAACCCTCTTGCACTTATGAGTAGTATTGATTAGCAGTCTTAGATTACTTGTGATTGATCTAGATTGCTATCTTGGGTTATTGGACTCGCTAATCTGCCGGCCCCTCATTTCCACCCTGTGGTTGCAATCTCAGCACCACATTAAAGGGGAGGGGTCTATAGGAAAGAAGCGTTAATTGTTCCACTTTGCAACCCTTTTGTGCTTTTTGGAACTCACTTGTTTTCTAGGGTGTGGACTCACTTTGAGTTTGTGTGAGGAGTTAAATGCACCACTTTGTGGACTCACCTCAAATTTACTTGAAGGGTTAAATGCACCACCTTTAGTGCTTCCCAATACTTTTGATAGTGAATTACTTACTTTTTTATTTTTAGAAGGCCTGCTTGGGGATTTCATCACCTCAAGGGATGACCTTAACTTCCGTGTTCTGACGGAGTATAAATATCAGGAGGTGAATCCAAAGACACCTCTCTTGGGAATGAGTTAGATTTCACTCTTGGCTAAGCCTCAAAGAACTTTATACCTTTGAGAAGTGAAGGAGGAGATTTGGGTTACCATCTCCCCCCGGCTGTGTGATTTCAAATTCTTCTCATCTACCGATTTGTGCCTCACGTACCTCACGTATATCGAGGACTCCCTTTAGAAAATCCATGTATATCCTTGTAGACAACTTGCTAGGATGCTGTTGTGTTTTAAGTGCCTGCTAAAACATTCTCAAGAACATACACAAGTAGAGTCCTTAGGGAGTAGAAATACTAAGTCACTTTTCCTGTTCGTGCGCAAGGTTGCTTTGTCCCTTGCCCATTTCTTGAAGACTGTTTGATTGAACTCCTTGATTGTTGTCTTATGTGCTTGATCAATGACATAAATCTGATCTGCCTTTTTGTCCATGATCTATTTTTCTATTTTCCTATCGTTCACCATCAGAAACTGGTTGTCCTGAGTTAGGAATCGATTGATCTTTTCTTTGACTCGTATTGTCTCTCATTAGTCTACCTTATCTCGTTGTGCTCTTGTACCTTGCATTGCGATTGTCTTATCTCGGCTGTTCTAGCCATCTCTTTTTGAAAATTCATACCAAGTTCATCTTGCATCTTGGCTGTTCTAGCCATTTATCTCCTTTCGTTATCTTTGAGACAGAGTCTAGCTTTATCCCGAATCTTTTCTCGTTACACCTTCATCTATGACTGTCATGACTCAAAGTGGCAAGACTTATCTGATTCAAAATGCTGATCAAGATCAAAGTAAACCTCGTAATCGAGACATAGGTCATCCCAAATCTGTTATGAAATCTGAGTATTGTGAGGGATCTTCACATTCCTCCTCATTCCAAAAGTATTACAATCCATTGTTTCAGATATAGTCTGACTTACTATTTCAAGAGTATTATAACCCATTATTCAAGACCAACAAGACTCTAAAAGGTCACTTTCTAAAATTGAACCTATTGATTCTTTTGAACCTATCAACTCTTTCACGATCTCTCAGAATACTACCAACAATATGGGAGATCCATTCCCCTTCCCAAGGGTAGATAAATTTAGTGCTAGTCATAAGCAATCTCCAAATGACCAAGGTCAAGGTCAGTCTCGAAATGACAAGAGTTATGATCAATCCCAAAAATTTCAATATTCGGTCAACATCCGTGACCTTTGCAATTTGAAACAACGACAAGGGGAGCCTCTCTTAACATTTCTCCAGAGATGGAGACAACTATGCACGAAGTATCGACATGAATTACCTGAGTCTGAAAAGCTCAATATCTTCTTGGACAATCTTGTCCCAAATTTTGGATACCAAGTACGATTACAAGGTCCCCTCACTTTTGACAATATGATTAGGTGGGCTGTGAGGATAGAAGCGTTTATGGTCAAGAAGGGAGAATTGACTTTGAACAAAGACAACAAGCAAGGACCTTCTCCCTCAAACAAGGATAAGGATAAGATTGTCAACAAAAACATAGATGTTATGAATGACAGGTTTGTTGACAATGTGATGCCAAAACCCTCAAAGTCTGTCTTTAATCTTAGCTCTAGCATGCAAACAGTCAAAGCCACTAAGAAGGCTACAACAAAAGCTCAACCACCTTCTAGATTTGCTAGAAACAAACCTTGGATCTCTCACTGTGACATGATCATTGCTCCAGGGAGCAAGGATACTCCTAAACCCAAAACTCCCTTTGTCTTGCTAGGCCCTGCATCTCCCTCGTATAACTCCACACAGTCTCTAGCTTGTGCGAACACTATCACTCAATCTCATGCAAAGATCATGCTCAAAGGTCCTAAACCTTTGACATCCAAACCAAAACTATGTATGGATAAAGCCCTCACTGAGGAAAACGTCCCCAAAGATCTCGATCTCAATCAGTTCCCATCTATGGTGGGTCATTTAACTTTGCCTCACTATTTGTGCTTTTCCAAAGAAGATGATCATTCCTTAAGCCACCCACATAATGCTTCCCTGTACATTGAAGTTATGGAAGGTCCCGAGCATATCCCCTGCATCCTCATTAACAATAGTGCTAGCCTAAATACTTGCTCTGCTAAGATGCTTACCCAAACAACATACAACTTTGTTCCTGCCAATAGAGAGTCCATTGAGTTCTATGATGCTAAGCTCAAAGAAATAGAAAAGACCTTGAAGATCAAAGATATTGGCATGGGGGAATATTAGATTGAGTCCATCTTGTCACTAACAGCTCTCCCCATATCTCCACATTCCTATGAAGAACCCTCTGAAGATAGATTTGGTATTGGCTATCAGAGCGATGAGCTTGACCAACCTAGCTACAGCTTTCACTCATGCAAGGATTCAGATAATGAAGAAACACAAATTCAGCCTATGACACATGAAAGATCTTTGAATGTTCAAAATTCTGATTCAGACTACCAGAAAGAGTCTTATCTACCTTCTCAAGTGCTTTAGGAACATGATTTTGGTCCTCACCAGGAGGATTTTATACACTCTACTGAACAGATTTCTACTACTGCAACTACTACTGAATATGTCACTACCTCTAATGGCACACATACTGATTGGGAGCAACTGTTGGATGCTTCCCTTATCTTTGGTATGCCTCAAGGTATTCCTATTCTAGATTGTTCTACCACTTCTACTGTTGAACAAAATCCTACTACTGTCGATTCCAATGATACACATACTGATTGGGAGCAACTGCTGGATGCTTCCCTTATCTTGGGTATGCCCTGGGGTATGCCTACTCTAGATTGTTCCACCACTTCTGCTATTGAACAGACTCCTACTATTTCCAACTCCAATGGCACACATACTGATTGGGAGCAACTGTTGGATGCTTCCCTCTTCTTGGGTATGCCTCAAGATATGCCTATTCCAGATTACTCTGCTACTTCTACTACTGAACAAGATCCTACTGTTGAAGAAACACTTCCTATGTTAGATGACAAAAATGAAGAAAGTCTACCTCTGACTATGTCTCTAGCTGAATGGAACTCCATATTAGATGCTACTACAAAAATACCAGTTGATGCTATGCACTTATATGGTAGTCTTAACAACTCAGAAAGAGGAGAAAGTTATGATCCTCCAGATCAAGCTATTGATGATGATCCTTTCCACCCTCCTGTGGAGATCATTCCTATGGCTCTTAGACCATCTACTCCAAGCTATACTCCTATTGCTCCAACAAATCATGGGTATGTAAGACCCCATTCTGTTACAGCTTCATGGAATATTGGTAGATCCAGAATTGAAATGGTTCCTATTCATGCACTCTTACCACCTGAAAGGGGACCTAACTCTTGGAATAGACCATCTTGGTTAGGCTCACATAATATTCCTCCAAACTTATCTGACTCTTCTAAGATGACTCACAATCAACAATGCTCTATGGAAGATTACTTTCTTGATCTACCTGATGCATTCATGAATGATGAGGATAATACTGATATATTTTCACTTGAGCCCATCCCATCGATTTCTCTTCCCTCTTCATCTCCTAGAAAAGTGGCCCGTCCACTTCCATTTCCACCTCTCCACCTGAACCAGTCATATAAGCCTCTTTCATCCATCATTCCTGAGTCTTTTGGAAGTAACTTGGATGTGCAACATAAAAATAAAAATAATACGAATCCACTTATATCTCAAGGTCACCATGTCCCATCTAATCGACATGTGACTACGAAGAAAGGAAAGAAAAAGAGGTGTTCAAAAGACCGCAAAGGTCCTCAAAAAGAAGAAGACAATCAAAAGCCAGAAAATAAAATAAAAAATGGATCTCGAAATCCATTCTATAGGCATTGTCATCAAAAGCACCTCAAAGTAAAGAAGAAAAAATTCAAAAGCTATGTGGATTCCAAAGAAAGAAAAAATCAAAGTTGTCATTCGAGCTTCCAAAATTCTCATGCTTCCCTCCATTCCATCACCCTTGCCTCTCATAATTTACCCTCTTCACTCCATCTTGCCTTGTCCCAAAGTGCATATCAACATCTCCTCATTGCTAATGACATGACTAAGAGAAATCTAGAATGTATTCTCCCTAAGCATTTAGAGCGTGGGAAATCCGACAAAGAGTTAAGGTGTGTCCATGAGGACATTTGTGGGTCTCACTGAAGTGATCTTTCCTTGACTATGGATCTCTTGATAGTTGGACACTACCGGTTGGCTCTCCTGTTACTGCTACAACATCTGGTTCTGATTCTACAACTTCTCAACTGGCTACTACTACAAATGACTGTGTTTCCAGAGATCACCACTGAAGGAGAGAAACTCAAAGAGTCCATCAACGCTCTTCATTTGAAGAAGTTCTACAGTTGACTTTCTCTATGTGCTCATGTACATACTTATTGGTCCTGAAAAAATCCAAAAAATTGATATATTGCAAAAAATCCTAAAAATTGCAAAATGTCCTTAAAAAATGATCATCTTAGTGAAAACTTGGCAAACAGGCACTTTGATGTATCTATTATCCTAGTGAAAACCTGGTAAATAGGTGCCTTGATAATACAAAAAAAATAGAAAATTTCAAAAATACAAAAAAATAGAAAATTTGAAAAAATACAAAAAAATCAAAAAAAGAGAAAAGTACAAAAAAATTGAAAAAGAGAAAAATGTGCCATTGATGAAAACCTGGTAAACTGGCATCATGGTAGCAAAAATAGAATCTCTGCCAAGATGGTGAAAACCTGGTAAACAGGCGCCTCTTGTTTCCTGAAGCTGCATCTCATCTCAGCATTGCTTGGCTCTTAGTTTCCTGCTTTAGTTTCCTTCCTTTCCTGCTTTAGTTTGTTTTCCTGCTTTCCTGCTTTAGTTTGTTTTCCCGCTTTCCTGCTTTAGTTTGTTTCCTCCTTTGGTTTGCTAGCTCATGCGCTTGTCTTTGAGTCTTCCTCAAATCTTCATAGATTGGAACTGGTTCACACTTGGGGGCACCTGCCTGGTCTAGGGGGCATTCTCCTATCGCTTTCGGAAACACTTTTGAGCATTGGTCGCCAGTGGTTCTCACTATGCCTACCTACGGATACCTAGCTTTCATTCGATCTCTCTTCTTCAGGATTTCTCCCTTATATCAATCACTAGTGATTCTCATTACGTCTACCTACTGTCATTATCTCATTGAGACTTCGAACGTTATCTTTCCGAATCGACTTCAATCCGCTTGAACACGAACTTGAACTGAAACTCAAACTAAATGTGTGTTCCTTTGAGACATGTTGAGCTTTGTTTTCTTCGAGTGCTTGTTTGTTTGCTTTTCTTTTTTTGCTTTCTATTTGTTGATTTAATTCCAATGATCCACATAATTCATATAAGAGGGGTGTATGTCTATAAGAGCCTTCATCTCATATTGGATGGCCATGCGTACCTTGACTCCTTTTATATGAACATTTTGGTGAGGTTGGTTCTTCTCCTTGTCTTTTGAGTGACTTCTTTCTGCTACTGGTGAAATTGTAAATGCTCGTCCTGTTAAGTGATCATAAGAGTCACTGCGAGCAATCTTTGGCAAAAGAAGGAACTCCTGCGTGTTTGGTGTGTTTGTTCGCAAGAGACATTCAGGTCATTCTAGAAAATGTGCTTTGATGCTTATGTTAACTTGCTAAATTAAAAGGAATAGGTGTTCAGGTCATTTTGGCTTCTTGTGCCTTAATGCTTACACCTCATTCCAACAAATTTAAGACTTATGTCATATTCATATTATCATGTTGGGGAGAATTGTATGGCATCTTGTGATTGTCCCATGCTTAAATGAACTCAATGATGATAAATACGATGAGTCCAACAGCCGAGTCCAGAGGATTGCATTTGTTCATCCTAGGCCTGCATTTAGACTTGCATCTTTCATTCTAGGCTTGCATTTGGAGTGCTTTCTTGTTGCTCTCTTGATTGCTTTCTTCTGGATCTACTCATCAAAGGTTCTCATCTTGGTTGCATCCTTTTTCGGGATCGAAATCAAAATCTGACATTTCTAAGTGGCTCAAAATCATGTTTTAAATATTGGACTCCTTCTGGATCGAATGCTTGTGCAGTCAGCCTTTTGGTGTCATCTTCCTGCCAGATTCTCATCTTTGCATCATGTTCTCAAATCTTTGCTTATTTTCATCAAGTCAACCCTAGTCAAAATTTGGTCAACCATGGTCAACTATGCTCAAACTTGGTCAACAAGACCTCTGCTTTGCTCCGATTTTATTTTACAGCTTCCCGAATCTAGTCTAATTGCTTTTGCTCTGCAATCTCTTGTTGTTTATCATCCTTTTGACATGTCATCTTTCAATTTCACTCCCGAGGCGGCAGGATGATTACATCATTTGAATCTTGTCGAATCTATTCTTGAATCAGTCTGATTTGAATCATCAGTTTTCATTGCTTGGGGCATCTCAGTGTCTCACATCTGCTTATCTCATCATTTATCTTTTAGGTATCTGAGCAATCTAACTCAGATCCTCAAGGGCCAAGCTTCATTCTAGAGATGGTTCTTGAAATCTTTTTAGGTATTGGGGCAATCTAACCCTAATTCCTGGGAGTCAAGCTTCGTTCTGGAGATAGCTCTCAAAATCTCTTTTAGACTGTTATCTGGGCAACCTAACTTGGGTCTCAGAGGGCTAACCTTTGTATTGGGGCAATCTAACCCTGATTCTAGAAACAGTCCTAAATCTACATCTTCCTCAATCGGTATTGGGGCAATCTAACCCTGATTTCGGTTCTCTTCTAAGACCATTGTCTTCGCAATCTAACTTGGACAACGAAAATTCTCGTCATCTGTCACTTCATACTATTCTTTGAATCAACGTGATGTTCGCACATCAATTCAAAGAGGGGAAAATGTAATACCCCAAAATTGGCACCTATTTAATTTTATCAATTTTGGTGCATTATCTCGATTTTACATCTTCAAAAGTCCTAGTCCACTAGGCAATTTTCTCTCTCCTGCTTGACTTGACTTGACTTGATGTCAGTTGCAAAAACCCTAATTTGCAATAATCAAATATTAAATTAATTCCTAAAGTCTTTGACTTAATTGGCTAAATTACGCCTATGATAAATTAATTTAATTCTAAAGTCCTAAGTGCTTTCTAATTAAATTAAATCCACCCACTTTAGCTAATTACCCATAAAAAGGAATTAATAATTGCTTGTTATTTGAATGGACACCTTTTCTTGAATTATATTCGAAAGGTCCTCATGTGGCCTTTTCCATTCTTTTAATAAAGTAATTCATGCTTATTTGTCCCAAAAGGGATATGAAGGGTCAGGAGTTTCGAATCAAGAAACTCTTCCTCCTCCTCTTGGCTCTTCTATTTATTTGGCCTCTTTTTCTCATTCAGAAAAGGCAATTTTTGAGAGCATCCTTACTATAGCATTTTTTAGTCTCATATCTCATTATTTTCAAAGCTCTTTTATTGCATTATCTAGTTTAATTTCTCATATTAGTGTAATTGCATTTCACATTTAGATTAAATTTGCTTACTTGTTCTTAGTCTAATATCATCTTTATTTCAAAATCAAATAAAAATCTTCATTTCATATTTCTTTCAAAGTTTTCTAGATTAATTGCATTCATTCTTAGCTTAGTTTCATTTTGCTCATATTTGCTTTCAAATCCTCCATTGTTGAATTGGTCTCCCGGCTGTTGGCTCTCATTCTAAGAGTATTCAAACACCCCATTCACATAGGAGGCAATAGGTCGCCTCACCATGGAATTTGGATTGAGTTCTTCATACTCTCTCCCAAATTCTATCAAGTGAATAATGACCATGTTGTGTTGTGTCTGATTTAGAGGTCACATTCAGTCACATACAATAAAAAGGGAAAAAACACTTTTTGTCTCATATGGACACAAAAGTCAACTCTTATTTTCTCATTGGAGGATATTTGTGCACATGTATTGCTCCTCTTTGATGCTCCACCCTTGATTAAATATTTTTCCTCTTAATCTCCATGGTCCATTCTTTCTCATTTCTTATAAAAAGAGAGCTCTCTTCTCATTCTTAGATCCATCTTTTGAATACTAATGTTATGTTTCAGGTTTTCTAGGTGACTTTGGAGCTTTGGAGATTTGGAGCATTCTTAGCTTTTGCATTCACATTCTATCTTAGTTTCATTCTTGCATTTTAGTTTCATTTTCATGGCATGCATAGCTTAGTTTTCTTTATGCTTTAGATTAATTCACATAGAATTAGGAGGGTTTGGTAATACTTGCATCTTTCCTTTCCATAGCTTAACTTCCATATTCATCTTAATATAGCTTGAATCTTCATTTCTAGCATTGCGTTTCATTCACATTTTGATTCTTGAAGATATTGGGGTAAAAGCATAATAAGTTGTCAGCCTTTTACAAAGGAAAAGGCTAACAAAATCAAAGCTGTCCAACTTCAATAGTATATAAATAACACTTATGTTTGGAATTTGAAGATGATGTAAACTAATTAAATGTGATAAAATGGATGAAGTTTATGATTAATATTTTTAATAATTTTTTTGAAAAAGAATTGATATGTTTTTTAAATTTTTAAAGATGATTTTTCAGCTATTGAAAAATGCTGAAAATTAGGGGTCTAGTTCCCAGCAAGAAATTATATGTAAATAAACATTTTTTCCCCTAATTTCAAAAAATGTCATAGATGACATATATAGCTAGTGCATGAAAAAATAAAAATTGGTTTGTGATCTATATTTTCTCTTTTATAACAATTCAAATTCTAACTCACTGAAATTGACATTTTTCATCTCACAACATATTATTCATAACAAATCTATCCCAATCAAAAAAAGAAATATATATTCTTAAAGAGGACTCTCTTCTCTAGTGCACCATATGTTTTTCAAATTTATTTAATATGATTTACTATTTTTTTCTCTCTCTTCGAATCAACCTCTCCTTGACTTTTAAAATACCTACTTGCAATATTTTTTAATTACAATAAACTATGTCTAATTAAAACACTTTAAAATCTATATGATGATTTTCTTGACTCTGATCTCTACAAAAGGGTATTTTTTTATTTGTTTTAAATATCATTAAAAAAATTAGGAGTTATTGAAACACCACTTTTTTGAAATAGTTTTATTTTTACGGTAATTAGACTCAAAGTGGTATAAAACATGCATTTAATAGATATCTTCAATTGAAAAAGTTAAATCACTTATCTAACTTAGTTATAATGAATCTATCTAGACCATATATTTGACCAAAATTAATTTTTAGTTAGAAATACTAAAATTTAGTTGTGCTGATAAGTTAGCCTAAAGATGACACCTGATTGTGTTTTTACCCATTGGCATTCTTTCCCTTGTCTCCATTGAATCTCCCATTGCATGGTTTACTAGCAAGGTCATAGGCTTAAATAGCTCTAGCTGAGAGCACACTTATTTCCTTGCACTCCATGCCTAGGGAGCTCTAGGTCAATTTTCAAGGCCTCCCATTCATGGATTACTTAGAGAAGTGCACATCTCAGTGTGTACATTTTTGGCACCCACCGTGGGGCAGAACAACTTCGTTTTGTCCTTCTTTTTATGCATTTTCACACTTTTTTCATCACTTTTTAGCTTACTATTTTCGGTAGATTTTTTTTTTTCTGGAAGATTATCATACGATACTTCACCAATGTCATGTGATACTTTGTCCTATACTAGTGCAATACTTTACTAGTTAAAGTGTCACGCTCTGTATGAGGTTCTGTCACACTATTTGAGACATTCTGTCACCTACAGGTACAGTGAAGTGTCACCTAGAAAGATAATATCACCCTAGTATACTGTACAGTATCGTGTGATACTTTTGGTGACAGTATTGTCACCTGTACTAGCTAGTGAGTTATTTCTTGGTTCTTTCTTGCTAAGTTTTGGTCTAATTAGCTTGTTGGTTTAGTTTGTTGTGGTTAGACAGATCTAATTTGCAGATTTTATTTGGATTTTTGTTTTGCTAACTATTGTGGGGCTAACAAGTCGTGCTTGTAGGTACCTCCATTTCTTGAAAAGTTTGCTAAAAATATCGCATGTCAAAGCTTCAAAGGCAAAAGGGCTACTAATTGTGTTTTGCAGGGCTGCCCAACGCCTAAAAACAACCAATTGCTTATTTATTTACTTTTCTTTTAAGTGCAGCATATAATAGTTGTCTCATTTCTTAGGCACTTAAGATCTTGTTGTAGGAGTCTTTTGGTGGTACGAAATTATTCTTTTCACCCTTGTGGTGAACCAAAAATCCTGACCCACTTTTAGACTTTGAAAAAAAGAGGGTAATTGAACTCTTTGTTTGGTGTGTTTGGGGGGGATTCTTAAGCTAGGAGATTATGCTCTTCACCCTTGAGGTGAACCAAAAATCTTGACACTCAAAAGTCAATCCACTCTTTGTTTAGCATAAGGATCCTTTAGCAGGCCTTCTCTTGAGCAATCAAGAGGAACGGCCCAAGTGGGGACAAGCCTTTTGCCGGCTATTGCGACCCACTATAAACTCAAGGCTATCAAGGACACAAAAGCTTGGTAGATGTAGTGCTTGTCTTCGCTTGATGTGAGTACTTGTGGGATTGTGACCATGAGGAAAATGTTGAGCAAGAATGCTTAAGGTATTCTTGTGGCTGCAAGGTCTGTTACTTACTGCAGTTTTGAGGTACCATGTAAAATTCTTGATTAGTGCTCATTTTGGCTTCGTATTCCATGCTAGTATGGGAGTATTTGGGGTCATATCTTGAGGTCTATGTGTTCATTTCTTTGCATTCATCCTATTGAGTTTTTTTTAGTCCTTAGATGGCATATTCAAATGGGTTTGCATCATTTCATTCTTAGGGGGTCTCAAAATCAGAAAATTGCTAGGTATAGAATTCATCG
This sequence comes from Chamaecyparis obtusa, assembly GCA_027943335.1. Classification (NCBI taxonomy): domain Eukaryota; kingdom Viridiplantae; phylum Streptophyta; class Pinopsida; order Cupressales; family Cupressaceae; genus Chamaecyparis; species Chamaecyparis obtusa. The sequence goes on along the minus strand of BSBK01015084.1, from coordinate 33,841 downwards.
GGAATGGCTACTTTGAGATTGAATATCTTGAATTCTGATAAGTGTCATGAAAATCTAGGAATGGGGGCATCTTTAGTGTGATTCATTTGACCTATGTTTCCTATTAAAAGTTCATGTGATGAGTTTTGATAGGGCTTGCTCATCCCCTTCCGGAGGTGTTTTTGTGAAGCTGCATCTTACACTTTTCATAGTTTTGTCGAAAGCCCTGTTTGTGAAGCTATATCTGATACCCGGTGATTGGTCAAGAAGAATTAATGATGGATTTTTATTTTAAAAATGTTTCTCTTTTGGCTTGTCCATTCTCAGCCCCTGATGAATCTGTTTGACCCATTTCCAAAAGTAAATCCATTTGCAGTTTTCATTGTTTTAATAAGGCCTGAATATGCATTTTATTTGGAAGCTTACTTTGATAGCTCGTATCTTGCGCCAAGGAGATCCTAATATCCATTCATTTGTGTCCTTGTGATCCATGTATAAAATACTTCAATGCTCCAGGATTTTGGGTCTTGAGCAATCCATGTGTTAGCTTTTCCAGGCGCATTCTGTTTGCAAAAAACTGAAAACTACCTAGTTGTTCTGAATTGCAAAATCCCAGGAGCCAACTTTACCTGCTTATAACTTTTGACTAGTCAAGCTTAATGTTTAAATTCTTATTTCCCTACATTTTAGACATAACATACTGCTTCCAGTTCCAGTTGGGACTCTCTGCCATTCCACCTTCTCAGTTTTTGAAGCTGATTCCATTTGCAATTATCAGTACTTTTCTAGATGTCCTGAGTTTACTTCTACAAGTGCCTATTTTCAGTGAGCTATATCTTTTGTCTGAAAGATGCCAAGATTGAATTAGTTATAGATTTGGGTTGTAGAAATCTTAATGTACTTACATGCTGGTTTGTCACTCCTCCGGGGTCAGTTTGCTATTTTTACCAGGATGGTTGCAGTTGTTGTTTATTGTTTTCTAACAGTGGGTTTGTAGAACAGAATGAAACTGCCCACTTTGAAGGTTAAAATCTTTCAGCTGGGTTACAGTCAAGAGATGTCATTTTGCAGTATGAATGAATGTGGATCAATGTTCATGCCTGTTCAGTGGTTTGCTTTTGTGAGATTGTCTAGTCAGTTTTCTAGGTTGCTTTTAGAAGCCAGTCGGTGTTGATGGTCAGTTTCGCCAAAGTGTAAAAATGAATAATATGTTTGAATCTCCAATGCACCATGATGAATATTCTTTGAGTGAATCCTTATTTACATGGGGAAGATATTAGGAGGACTCCTTATATGTTTGCAGGATAGTCCTCAATGCGATGTTGTCACAAATGACATTTGCACGATGCCTAATCAGATCATTTGTTTTCAGTCTTTTATGCTTCTTTTGCGAAGACTTCCAAAATCAATAAGGACTAAGATTGAGGGCATTCCTGCAATCAATATCCCAAGGAAGCGAATAGTGTAGATAAGGGTGGCCAGGAGGTTTTGTCCTTAATAATAACATTTGAAGATTCTCTGTACACTCCAGATGTCATAGTTCAATACAATGTTCTAAGCTACCATGGAAATTAACCAGTGAAAGATATATGTTATGAAAAGTTGAAAGGGGTATATGGATTTATAATAAGGTATGCTTAAGCATGCTTATGAGATCTTCAATAAGTCAACTTGAGTTGTGCGGATAGATTTGTGCCAGTCTTTCCTAATTTTAAAAGGATCTGACGTAAGTCATAGTGTTTGTGTAATTTGAAGATAATAATTGTACATCAATGTGCCCAAAATGTGAAAGCACCAGTGCGTTGAATGGTGTGTTGTGCAATAGATGAACTAGCCAGTGCATTAGAAGGTCTCAATCAATTTGAAAGAGGGCAGTGGCCTTGTGTGAGGAATAAAGGTGTGAGGCATGGAAGAGGCCTCCACAAGACAATGGAGCCCACGTACCGGTTGAAAATAGAGAGTTCCAGATCTTTCGGTGGAGCCTTATGCAAGCAAAGAGGAAGGCACTGGAGATGTAATACAAAGTTCCAGTGCGAGTAGATGGAGACACTAGTCTGCAAATTAGGGTTTCATGCTTTTGAAGGATGCTAGCATGTTGCCAATTTGAAATGACTGGCGCAACAATGAATGAGGCTCACACATTAGAATAGAGGATTCACTCCAGTCAACAAGGAGAGATTGCTTGAGTTTTTTGAAGCTAAGTTTGCACAGGGTATAGAAGATGCCAACCATTTTATGAGCAGACCAATGTTGAAAATCAAGGGGGGCTCACATTTTGTTTGATTACAACGAGAATCAATTGAGACCATCGTTGAAAGAGGGGACTGGGATTGCATACAAATAAAATGTAGGAATGCAAGTTCGCGCAAAGCTAGGAGCGAAAGGTAAGTGTAAAGAGGCATGGATCCCTGACAGAGATGAAATCAGATAAAAGAATTATTGCGTATAGTGGTGGTGAATTTATGTTTGAAATTTGCTACAAATTGAAAATGGATAAGGAAGTTTCCTGCGCGAATGAGGGGACACGTGATCTTTGAATAGTGCCTTGTGAAAGTATTAATGGGCTTCACGCACTAGGAGACAGGCACATCTCACACACTAATTGAGTGGGCGGCTAGTTAATAAGAGGCCAGCGTTCTTCAAAAAATAGAGATGCCCTTGCAATATAAAGGAGACCTCACGTGTTTGCTTTCAAAAGTGTAGCATTCTGGTTAATACCCAATATACCCAGCTTTAATACTTATTGTTCAAGGAATACAAAATGTTTGATGGTTTATTGTAATATAAAGAGAGCTGCAATTTACATGGGTGATACTTGGAAACCCCAAACACAATCCTTTTATGGTCAACAATGGCAACTACCTAGCAAATGAATGGAGAACTAGCGTGAATGCTAAAGCGTCTTCCAATAGACTGACGCATAAATGGTGGTGGAATCAAGTTAATATTGGTGCCCATGTAAATGCAAGGCTAGGCCCACTTGGTTTTCAAAATAAGTTCTCCAGATTTATCCCACATTTATACAAATGCTTTATTTCTTAATGTTTATAAGCTGGAGTGCTCAATGTTTAATGTAAACAAGAAGCCACGGAGGCTATTGGCAGGCTTCTTTCCCTATAGGCTTACTGTGTAGTGGGGCCCACATAATTTTGAAAGGAAGCGTTGAGGGAGTCTTTAAAACACTAAAAACCATTATCCCACATTGCTCCTGCTGGGCAAATTTCTAATGTTTATATGCAAAAATGTACAGTATGAAGGTAGAAAGAAGTAGCGAAGGTTATGCATGCATGCTTGTGTTGTGGTGCCTCGATTTCCATGTCGGTGGGACCCGAGATAGCTAATTTTGCAAGGATGGACGCACACCGCTAACTAGATGGCCATGCCACGTGGCACCAGGACATGAATTCGCGAGATGCCAGAACTGGAAACATCAAATGCTAGCAACTCAGCGACTAACCCTGCTTGCCAGTTCACCGGTTATGTCTGCGATTAGCATAAACATTTAGCAAATCAGAGAATGGTAATCGTCAGTTCGCGAAAACAACTTGGTGATTGCATAAATATTAAGAGAATTGGTGACCCAATAGTATTGTGACACGTGGCACCTAGTTGGAGAAATAACATATTTCTATAATATTTTAATCTATTCTTTTCTGTGCAAATCCAAGTAAAAATTAAAGTTAAAAGGCATATTTTCATATAGTTTCAACTATATCAAAAATTCAAATATTAAAGTTGCAGACATGCGAGACCAAGTTAATGGCTGGTGGCTTCATTTTTTGCCCAACTATGGACTATGATATACCACCGAAAAGGTCTCGACGCAAAGATTCCATTTTTGGGATCAATTTTAGTGCAGGTCTAGCTAGTTTTGAGATATTTGTAGTTGAACGAAATAGGGGGGCCAGGGAGATATTTTGAAAATATCTGATTTGTTACATCTAGTGATTCACATTTCAGTTTGAAGAGATGATAGGTGCTTTCCAGAGTTGAGAGCGGGTCCCATTTCTAGTTTGAAGGTGGTTGACTCATCCAATGAGTAGAGAGGAGGAAGACAAGTGTCACTTTGTGATGATTTCTGAGTTTCTTCCTTTGCCTTCTTATTCTAAATTTTGAGGGAGGTGTCGGGTTCCAATTTTCAAAGAACTCTGGTCTAGGTTCCAGATTCTGGGTAAATGTCCATTGAATGGTTCTAGGTCTGTGGTGATTCCAATAGGGGGTTCTCTAAGAAAAGGCTCGAAATAGAAGTTGAATTTTGGTTCATGACTATCTAAGTGTAATGGTTTGTGTTCTTCATTTTTCTATCATAGATTAAATGCAAGTATTTGTAAACTTGATTGCAAATTGAAATACATGTAAGGCATGTATGGTTTTCAGGGAGTTGTCTTCATTGTATTGAGTTTCAATTTCAGTATGAGTTTAATATTCAAGGAATATTGAGTTTGTCTTCTCCAAGGGAGATTATACCTGTTTGTATTTGGGTATACTTCAAGGAAGGATTATAAAATCCTTAAATGGTAGATTGGAAATTAATCGCTACTATGAATTTGTATGATTCTTCATATTGAGTGATAGAAATGTGTTAATGTAAGGCATTAATGTAGGGATATTAATCAATGAAACATGGTTTGTAGTTTGGGTTTCTATCTATTGGTTTTGACTCCATGCCTAGATTGAAGGCACTGATCCTTACTGTTAGAGGTCATTTGCTAGTCAAGCACCATTTTAATCAATCAACTTTCCCTTTCTGTTGATGAGCTTGGAAGATATATTGAGCATGTGGGTAGGCTTCCCATATCAGAGATTCATCTTAGTTATGAATCCCGTTGCAGGACATGTTTGTTCTGTTTAATCCACTAGTGAATCTGCTTATTAGGTGTTTGTATCAGTTTGCATAAGCAGAGAATTAGGTACACCCACCTAGGTCTGTGGAGCTCGAAGTGAAGAAGGAATTTATCCTTGTTAATTAGCATTTCTCTTGCTAGGAAAAGAGCATCAAAAGGGAGAGATCAGGTTTATGATCTAGTTATTTACCAATGCAAGAAAAATAGCTAACAAAATGGTGACTCTACTAGGGAAGCAAATTATTGCAACTGCATAAGCAGTGAGGTTACATTTGAGTTTCCTTATTATTTTTAGTTGAACCCATGAGTCTAGCCAATGTTCATGTGGGAAAGAGTCTTCAAAGTTTAAAGTTCTGAAAATCATTTTCAGATCTGTATATACCTGGAATTGTTGTTGACATTAGTTTACAAATTTATGTGACTTCGCTATGAGACATACTCAGAATCTTGTAGCAGTCAAAGAAGATAAGTTAAAATAAATAAAATTATTTCCTCTAAGAAGATGTGGTGACTCTGTGTCAAGATGAACCCAAAATTTAAAGGTGTTCTTCAAATTTTAAATCAAAAAGTGAAGTTACAGTAGCAACAAAAAATATTTCCAAGTTTTTCCCCATTCAAATTTTCTGCTATGGCATGTGGTCCTTATTCAGTGATATAGTCACTAAGTCAAGAAAATTTGTTGTAAGTTTCACATACTTCTTTGATATGAATTTCTGTGGTAAAAATGTTGTAAGAAGTATGTTAGTTATGAAGTTGTGACTGCATAAGTTGTAGAAGAGAAAAGATGCACTGTCAAGAAGTTATGTCGTCTGAAAAGGCAAATTGTGTAAATCTAGATGTTATTCCTAGATCTTCTTTTCCTTTGTTTGGTTTTGAAGAAGATGAAAATAATCTTGCATTTCTTAGGAAAGAAATTTGGGCAAAGGAAATTATGTTCCTGAAAATGGAAGTAGGGAGAAGGAAAGATGAATCAGTGTGTCTATTTTATGAAAGGTTTGTTACAGCATTCAATCAACTTCAAGTTGATGATGTTTTTCAGGAACTTTATCATATTGATTTGTTTCTAGAATTATGTGATCCTGAATCTATTCACTGGGATGCAAGAAAAAAAGAAAAGTATATTGTGTGGGTAGAAGGATCTCAGTTTGAACATGAATGTGAAAGTATTGCAATCAAAGCTGAGAGTGAGTGTGATCCTCAATCTGAAAAGGAAAATTATGAGGACAATAAAATTTCTCCTATTGCATTCAAAAGTGAAGTATCTCAGTTTTCAGATATACCTGATGAATGCAATGATGATGCTGATGATGAATGTCAGAGTGATAGGGGTGAGTTTGTTGATGGCAACTTCTATGACTCTAAAAAGGATAATGATTCTTAGTCTGAAAATGAATGTAGTTCAAAATATGATTACCGGAATGAAGATGGTGTAAGTGAAGATAGTAGTTCTCTCATTGATGAATGTGTTGGTGTTTTGGATTCAAAGTTAAATGATTCAAATTCAGATTTTTCTTGTGCTGTAAGTATCCCTGAAAGTGAGTCTGAATATGAGTATAATGATATCTCAAATCCTTTGTTTAATGAGAAGATTGATTGTGATCAGCCAACACTATGTAGAAACTTTTATGATTCACATTTTCATTTGGTTTCTAACCCACTGTTTGAAGATTTTGTTGAAGATCTAGTCCATGTTGAAGCTGATACAATACATTCATTTGATGATGAATTTGGATATGAATCTGATTGCCCGGTTTCATCTCAGCCGGATGAAAAAGAAATAATATATGAGGAGCCTCCTGATTGTTTTCTGCCTTTGCATGAGTGTGAGTATTAGAATTTTATTTTTGACCTACAAAAATGTGCTAAAGATAATGTTAAATCTAAGGTTTACAATCAGCAAGTTTGTGTGCTCCCATTTTGTGAAAATTAGTCCTGTATTAGTTTGCCAAATATGGTGGATAGTGTTTATTTTTCTTTTGTGCAAACTAATGATATCAGTGAATGTGACTAGCACATTTATGAAAATGATCAATATGTTCAGATTGATTTTGATTCTCAAGCATTGGACAAATATGAATATATAGATTATATGTTGCCTAATGTGCTTGTGAAGAGTTTTCATGTTTTCAGCTAGGCGGGTGTAAATGAGAGTTTCGGTTTGATTCTGATGCATGATGGAAAAGAGAATCATGTTTTTGATCGGTGCAAGTGGAGTTTCCAGTCATGATTTCATTTGTAAGAAGTTTGTTTATATTTGTATAGTTGCTTTGCTTTCAACAGTAGTGTAGTTTCTTTGAATAAAGGAGCCTCAGAACTGAATAATTGATTGGAGGAATAAGAAGATGAGTTTATTTTTGGGGTGGTCTGCTCTTCCAGGAGATTCTGAGATTCTTGTGCTGATCTTACACTCAGCCATCCCTAGATGGAGCCACTGTTGGTACTCAAAATGCAGTTTTGAGGTACCATGTAAAATTCTTGATTAGTGCTCATTTTGGCTTTGTATTGCATGCTAGTATGGGCGTATTTGGGGTCATATCTTGAGGTCTATGTGTTCATTGCTTTGGATTCATCCTATTGAGTTTTTTTGAGTCCTTAGATGGCATATTCAAATGGGTTTGTGTCATTTCATTCTTAGGGGGTCTCAAAATTAGAAAATTGCTAGGTATAGAATTCACTGGGAAGGGCTACTTTGAGATTGAATATCTTGAATTCTGATAAGTGTCATGAAAATCTAGGAATGGGGGCATCCTTAGTGTGCTTCATTTGACCTATTTTTCCTATTACAAGTTCATGCGATGAGTTTTGATAGCGCTTTCTCATCCCCTTTCGAAGGTGTTTTTGTGAAGCTCCATCTTGCACTTTTGATAGTTTTGTTGGAAGCCCTGTTTGTGAAGCTATATCTAATACCCAGTCATTGATCAAGAAGAATTAATGATGGATCTATATTTTAAACATGTTTCTCTATTGGCTTGTCCATTTTCAGCCCCTGATGAATCCGTTTGACCCATTTCCAAAAGTAAATACATTTGCAATTTTCATTGTTTTACTAAGGCCTGAATATGCATTTTATCCGGAAGCTTACTTTGATAGCTTGTATCTTGCGCGAAGGTGGTCCTAATCTCCATCCGTTTGTGTCCTTGTGATCCATGTATAAAATACTTCAATGCTCCAGGATTTTGGGTCTTGACCAATCCATTTGTTAGCTTTTCCAGGCCCATTTTGTTTGCAAAAAAATAAAAACTGCCTAGTTGTTTTGAATTGTAAAATCCTAGGAGCCAACTTTACCTCCTTATAACTTTTGACTATTCAAGCTTAATGTTTAAATTCTTGTTTCCCTACATTGTAGACATAACATACTACTTCCAGTTCCAGTTGGGACTCTCTACCAATCGACCTTCTCAGTTTTTGAAGCTGATTCCAGTTGCAATTATCAGTACTTTTCTGCATGTCCTGAGTTTACTTCTGCAAGTGCCTATTTTTAGTGAGCTATATCTTTTGTCTGAAAGATGCCCAGATTGAATCAGTTGTGGATTTGGGTTGTAGACATCTTAACATACTTGCATGCTGGTTTGTGGCTCCTCCAGGGTTCGTTCGCTATTTTTACCAGGATGGTTGCAGTTGTAGTTTATTGTTTTCTAAAAATGGGTTTGCAGAACAGAATGAAAGTGCCCACTTTGAAGGTTAAAATCATTTAGCTGGGTTACAGTCAAGAGATGTCATTTTGCAGTATGAATGAATGTGGATCAATGTTCATGCCTGTTTAGTGGTGTGTTCCTATGAGGTCGTCTACTCAGTTTTCAAGGTTTCTTTCAGGAGCCAGTCAGGGTTGATGGTCAGTTTCGCCAAAGTGTAAAAATGAATAATATGTTTGAATCTCCAATGCGCCATGATGAATATTCTTTGAGCGACTCCTTATTTACATGGGGAAGATATTAGGAGGACTCCTTATATGTTTTCGGGATAGTCCTCAATGCGATGTTGTCACAAATGAGATTTGCACGATGCCTAATCATTTGTTTTCAGTCTTTCATGCTTCTTTTGCGAAGACTTCAAGAATCAATAAGGACTAAGATTAAGGGCATTCTTGCAAACAATATCCCGAGGAAGCGAATAGTGCAGATAAGGACGGCTAGGAGGTTTCATCCTTAATAATAACATTTCAAGATTCTCTGTACACTCCAGATGTCATAGTTCAATACAATGTTCTAAGCTACCATGGAAATTAACCAGTGAAAGATATATGTTACGAAAAGTTGAAAGGGGTATATGGATTTATAATAAGGTATGCTTAAGCATGCTTATGAGATCTTCAATAAGTCAACTTGAGTTGTGCGGATAGATTTGTGCTAGTCTTTCCTAATTTTAAAAGGATCTGACGTAAGTCATAGTGTTTGTGTAATTTGAAGATAATAATTGTACATCAATGTGCCCAAAATTTGAAAGCACCAGTGGGTTGAATGGTGTGTTGTGCAATAGATGAACCAGCCAGCGTATTAGAAGTTCTCAATCAATTTGAAAGAGGGAAGTGGCCTTGTGCAAGGAATAAAGATGTGAGGCATGGAAGAGGCCTCCACAAGATAATGAAGCCCATGTACCAGTTGAAAATAGAGAGTGCCAGATGCTTCGGTGGAGCCTTATGCAAAGAAAGAGGAAGGCATTGTAGGTGTAATACAAAGTTCCAGTGCGAGTAGATGGAGACGCTAGTCTGCAAATTGGGGTTTCATTCTTTTGAAGGATGCCAGCATGTTGCCAATTTCAAATGACTGGCGCAATAATGAATGAGGCTCACACATTAGAATAGAGGGTTCACTCGAGTCAACAAGGAGAGATTGCTTGAGTTTTTTGAAGGTATGTTTGCGCAGGGTATAGAAGATACCAACCATTTTTGGAGTAGACCAGTGTTGAAAATGAAGGGGGGCTCACATTTTGTTTGATTACAATGAGAATCAATGGAGACCAGCATTGAAAGAGGGGACTGGGATCACATACAAGTGAAATGGAGGAACGCCCAACATTTGTTCTCAAATACCTACCAGTAGTCATGTAAAACAAACAGAGGAAGTTTGCGCAAAGCTAGGCGCGAAAGGTAAGTGTAAAGAGGCATGGATTCCTGACAGAGATGAAATGAGATAAAAGAATTATTGCATATAGTGGCAGTGAATTTGTGTTTGAATTTTGCTGCAAATTGAAAATGGATAAGGAAGTTTCCTGCATGAATGAGGGGACACGTGATCTTTGAGTAGTACCTTGTGCAAGTATTAATGGGCTTCACACACTAGGAGACAAGCAGACCTCATGCACTAATTGAGTGGGCATCCAATTAATAAGAGGCCAGTGTTCTTCAAAAAACAAAGATGCCCTTGCAATATAAAGGAGACCTCATGTGTTTGCTTTCAAAAGTGTAGCATTCTGATTAATACCCAATATACCCAACTTTAATACTTATTTTTCAAGGAATATGAAATGTTTGATGGTTTATTGTAATATAAAGAGAGCTACAATTTACATGGGTGATACTTGGAAACCCTAAACACAATTCTTTTACGGTCAACAATGGCAGCTGCCTAGAAAATGAATGGAGAACCAGCGTGAATGCTAAAGCGTCTTCCAGTAGACTCACGCATGAATGGTGGTGGAATCAAGTTAATATTGGTGCCCACATAAATGCAAGGTTGGGCACACTTGGTTTTCAAAACAAGTTCTCCATATTTATCCCACATTTATACCAATGCTTTATTTCTTAATGTTTATAAGTTGGAGTGCTCAATGTTTAATGTAAACAAGAAGCCACGGAGGCTATTGGTGGGCTTCTTTCCCTGTAGGCTTACTGTGTGGCGGGGCCCACATAATTTTGAAAGGAAGCACTGAGGGAGTCTTTAAAACACTAAAAACCATTATCCCACATTGCTCCTGCTGGGCAGATTTCTAATGTTTATATGCAAAAATTTATAGTATGATGGTAGAAAGAAGCAGCGAAGGTTATGAACACGTGCTTGTGTTGTGGCACTTCAATTTCCATGTCGGCGAGACTCGAGAAAACTAATTTTTCAAAGATGGGCGCACGCCGCTAACTGGATGGCCATGCCACGTGGCACCAGGACGTGAATTTGTGAGATGCCAGAACTGGAAACATCAAATGCTAGTGACTCAGCGACTAACCCTTCTCACCAGTTCGCCAGTTATGTCTGTGGTTAGCATAAACATTCAGTGAATCAGAGAATGGTAGTCGCTAGTTCGTGAAATCAACTTGGTGACTGCAAAAATATTAAGATAATTGGTAACCCAATAGTATTGTGACATGTGGCACCTGGTTGGAGAAATAAAATATTTCTATAATATTTTATTCTGTTCTTTTCTGTGCAAATCCAATTAAAAATCAAAGTTAAAAGGCATATTTTCATATAGTTTCGACTATATCAAAAATTCAAATATTAAAGTTGCAGACATGCGAGACCAAATTAATGGCTGGTGGCTTCATTTTTTGCCCAACTACGGACTATTATATACTACCGGAAAGGTCTCGACATGAGGATTCCATTTTTGGGATCAATTTCAGTGCAGGTCTAACTAGTTTTGAGATATTTGTAGTTGAACAAAATAGGGGGGCCAGGAAGATATTTTGAAAATATCTGATTTGTTACATCCGGTGATTCACATTTCAGTTTGAAGAGATGATAGGTGCTTTCTAGAGTTGAGAGCAGGTCCCATTTCTAGTTTGAAGGTGGATGACTCACCCAATGAGCATAGAGGAGGAAGACAAGTGTCACTTTGTGATGATTTCTAAGTTTCTTCCTTTGCCTTCTTATTCTGAATTTTGAGGGAGGTGAAGGGTTCCAATTTTGCAAGAACTCCGGTCTAGGTTCCAAAGACTGGGTAAATGTCCATTGAATGGTTCCAGGTTTGTGGTGATTCCAGCAGGGGGTTCTAGAAGAAAAGGCTCCAAATAGAAGTTCAATTTTGGTTCATGACTGTCTAAGTGTAATGGTTTGTGTTCTTCATTTTTCTCTCATGGATTAAATGCAAGTATTTGTAAACTTGATTGCAAATTGAAATACATGTAAGGCATGTATGGTTTTCAGGGAGTTGTCTTGATTGTATTGAGTTTCATTTCGGTATGAGTTCAATATTCAAGGAATATTGAGTTTGTCTTCTCCAAGGGAGAATATACGGGTTTGTATTTGGGTATCCTTCAAGGAAGGATTATAAAATCCTTAAATGGCAGATTGGAAATTAATCAGTACTATGAATTTGTATGATTCTTCATATTGAGTGATAGAAATGTGTTAATGTAAGGCATTAATGCAGGGATATTATTCAATGAAACATGGTTTGTAGTTTGGGTTTATATCTATTAGTTTTGACTCCATGCCCAGATTGAAGGCAATGATCCTTACTGTTAGAGGTCATTTGTCAGTCAAGCACCATTTTAATCAATCAACTTTCCCTTTCTGTTGATGAGCTTGGAAGATATATTGAGCATGTGGGTAGGCTTCCCATATCAGAGATTCATCTTAGTTATGAATCCCATTGCAAGACATGTTTGTTCTGTTTAATCCACTAGTGAATCTGCTTATTGGGTGTTTGTATCAATTTACATAAGCAGAGAAGTAGGTACACCCACCTGGGTCTGTGTAGCCTGAAGTGAAGAAGGAATTTATCCTTGTTAATTAGCATTTCTCTTGCTAGGAAAAGAGCATCAAAAGGGAGAGATCAGGTTTATGATCTAGTTATTTACCAATGCAAGTAAAATAGCTAACAAAGGCCACCCTATTTTTCCACTTAGCTTCTTAGTGCAAGGATTGATCCAAATGGAATAATCCAGATCACCCCAAGATTACTCACCATCTGTGTTCCTTTGGTTGTGTCATTGACACCTCCATGACAAAGCCAACATCTATTGTGGGAAACCACTTTGTGTGAGGCAATGGAACATCAAGTGTGGGCCAAGTTGATAAGTATTGAGCTTTTGTCCTTCTAGGCTAGCAAGTTCTTGAACTGTTCTCATTGTTATATACCCATGCAAATGTTCTTGAACATACAAACATTGCGGTAGTGCTCATAGAATTTTTCATTTTGATATCCCAATTGTTTGTCTTGGCAAGGTTGCTTTTGCTCTCGCACAAGTGTTTGATGACATGTTCCATCCCCTACTATTTGCAAACCTGCCTGAATATTGCTGTCACTATGCTTGAAATTGACAAAGTACCCATCATATTGCAAAATTGACAAAATTACCTTCAAAAACTAAGACTTTTCACAATCACTAGTCAAGAGTTGTACGACACTGCAAAACAATTGCACATTGTTTCAAGTTTTATCATGTGATATTTCATCCTTGGTTTTTTATCACCCTGCTTGCCTGGATTCTATCACCCTAGCCTCCTGGAAAGTATCGCTTGGTCTTTGTCAAAAGTATCACTTGGTTAGATTTTGTCACCCTATTTTCCTAGAAACTATCACCCACAATCTTTTTGTTGTCTCACTACTGCCAAATTTGAAATCTTGTTTGTTGAGTGTCTTTTCCTATTCTTACTCAACCCTGGTCTATAATTTGTATGTTTAAGTCTGTTCTAGACTGAGAAAATGAGTTAAAATTATTGGATTTGAGTTTCCCAAATGCTACTTTTGATCACTTGTCACATTACGGTTACCTCTCTAGCTACGTGCTAATTGAGCTTCTTGCTCATATCTTGACTTGAGTCAATTGATTGCTATAAGTTCTTGAGCACTTTTGACCAACCATCTTTGTTGTTCTATCTTGACAAGTGATCTTCTTTGGCTTTTTTTATCTCAATATCTGAAAAACTTTGTCTCATTTTATTATTTAACCAACATTACTTTTTCATGCCGGTTTCAACTCAGTCTCAATTCAAGCAAGGGAGTCATCCTCCATTCAATTATACACAGTTACCTTCACCCACAAGATGCTTATGAGTGCTAGTTAGCAACAAAAGTTCCAATCCTAACCAATCTGAGGATTCTAAAGTCACCTCGTGGTACAAAGGGGTCTTTCTCTTTTCTGCATTCAAGACCTCCAAAAGCACAGATAGTGTCTCACTTACTTTGACTGAACAAGAAAAGTTTCATCATTTGCAAGAACATTTTGAGCATAAGGACAACTAAGTGCATTTAGACAAAATGAATGCCACTAGGCACATAGCCATGAAGGGAATGTCTCAAGAACAACCTAAGATCAGTGGCTACGAATATAGACCACCTCCTTTTGGTACTTTGGGTAACTATGGCAACAACACGCCACCAAGATCTCCTCCAAGATGAACATTTGTTGCTACCTCTTCACCTCTTAGACCTCCTCCCTCTCAGCATGAGGAAGAAGCTAATGATGAGATTTCTAGTGAAGAGCTTATGAGATTTGAACAAGATGAAGCATCCCAATGTATGATGCTTAAAATTTTAGAGCGAAATGGAGATCAATCTTTCAATACATGACTTCTAGGGGATACAAGCTCCCTCCTGGCTATGATGTATGACACATTGTTCAAGAAAGAGTATCAACTAAATTGGAAATCCTTAGGGATGAATTGCAATGAACCAATCAACATCTTGCTCAACTTGCAATAGAAAAAGAACCTCCAAAGGTTTATTTTGTAGAATCTATTTGTGCTCTTCCTTTTGACAGGAGTCTATACATGGTCCCATTTCCTAGGGATGTTGAGGTTCCCAAATATGACAAGTATGATGGAAATGGTGACCCCCATGACCATGTGTGTCACTTTTACACTCTTAGCATGGACTTCCTTCATGAGGACACATTTCTTCTACGATTGTTCCCTAGAAGTTTAAGAGGACAAGCTCTAGAATGGTTTGCAAAGTTGACACCACCTCTTAAAACTTTTGATGAGTTGGTTAGGTGCTTCACCCAGCATTACTCATACAACATTCAACAGCCTATTGCCATGATAGATCTTAGTGCTCTAAAGAAAAATCAAGGTGATCCATTTGCCACTTACTTACAACATTAGAGGTCATTGTATTCTCGATATCCTCAACAGCTAGATGAAAGAGAAAAGATTGACATTTTCGTCAACACTCTTGTGCCAGAACTATATTATGATGTAAGGAAACAACTATTCTCCTCTTTCAATGACATGGATGAAAGTGCATATCAGATTGAAGGTGTGGCCATAAGAAAGGGGGATATTGTTATTAATAAAGATACTAGGAGCAATGGCAAGCACAAAAGAAAACCTTGGAATAAAAACAAGCATGTTGTTAATGATGGTGTTGTGGATGTCCCAAAAGATAAAGAACTAGATTTGAACCTCTCTAATGCTATATACATAGCAAAACAACAAGAAGCTTCCACTGCCCATAGTGCTCCTAAGCCTCAACATGCAGACAAGCCAAAGAAGACATATCAACGATGAGTCTACACTAAGTTGGCTAAACCATATGATGTGATTCTTAAAACTCTAGTTGCCAACAAGTATTTGAGGCTTTTTGACAATTCGCATCCCTATGATCCACCAGTTAAGCCTGATTGGTGGAGAGAAGATCATTTCTGCCATTATCACAAGAATAAGGGACATAAGACAAATAATTGTTTTAAGCTTAAAGATGACATTCAAGATCTTATTGATGGAGGCACAGTGCTCACAAATGGCTTAGTTAAAAATTATAATCACAAAGCTTTCAAGACTCCTCTACCTGAGTATGATAAAGCAGAATCCTCTTAAGAAAATAAGAAGAATCATGATGCAAAGATCAACTATACATATACTCTTGATTCACTTGTGATTAATATGATAGAGCCTATTGAGAATGTTCTTATGGTGAGATCTCAAGATGATAATAAAACCAATCACGGTATGCCAAAGTTGGTCTTGCAAAAACTGAGTGGTTTGTCTTCCCGAAGTGAGACACTAAATGCTATTACTAGGGGGCAAGCCAAAATTGTCCTTAAAATCGTGCATGATCCCAAACAAGCTTCTTCTTCCAAACAAGAAGTTCCTTTAGTTTTGTCTAGCTATGACCTTTTGCACCAATTACAATGGACACCCACTCAGATATCCATTTTTGAGTTGCTTGAGCTATCCCCTTTGCATAAAGAGATCCTTGAGAAAGCTCTTCATACAACAAATGTTCCCAATGATATTGATCCAGATCGATTCTAGGCTATGGTTAGCCACATTCCATGTCCCCACTACCTATCTTTTTCTATAGAAGATGACACATCTCTTAGTCACCCCCATAATTTGTCTCTACATATTGAAGTTCTTGTCTAACATACCCAAGTTTTCCAAGTCCTGATAGAAAATGGTGTTAGGTTAAATATTGTTTCTTTCTATGTGGTACAATAGTTAGGATTGTCTGAATTGGCCATGGATCCTAGGTGAAAGATTACCATAAAAGCATATGATGAAGTGGAAATATCTTCCAAAGGTCTTGTTTTGCTACATGTTAGAGTGGGCCCTATCATGAAAGATATTGTTTTCCAAGTGTTGGACATCCCACTTGCATATAAGGTTCTTTTGGGTCGACCTTAGGTCCATGAAATGCAAGTTGTCCCTTCCACTTATCATCAGTGTGTCAAGTTTCCACATAATGGCACTGAGATTGTGATTCTTGGAGATAATGCTATCGCTATCAATACTCTAATTGCTACTGAGTCATTTGTTCCTCACAACAAAACCTCTCATGATCATAATGCGTCCCTCATTGCTACTGAGCAAAAGTTAAAGATGATGAGTATTGGTATGGGGGAATACACATTGGACTCTATTGCTGCTATGCCTACTTCCCCTAAATCCTATGGTAGACCTTCAGAGAAGACAAATCCTTCCACTTCCGCCATGATAGTTTTTGGTACATTTGTCCAATCATCCCTGCCCTTAGAGGCCAAAAAATAAGAACAAGCTATTAGGGAGTGGATTTATAGAGAAGAAGAAGACATTATGACATTTGCTACTCCGATTTCTCCTAAGCACTATGGTAAAGGCTATGAATTTTTGTAACAAATGGGCTATCAAGGTTGTAGACCTTTCAATAACAATGGGCACACTCTAATTGAAACTTTGAGTCATACTGATGGCCGGTCTTCGAAGGATACCACAAGTATAGGATATGGTGTTGCCAATGACATCCCTAAATATTATAGAAATATTCCCATGCTTAGTGACTCAGATACAGATGAAAAGGAATCACTACTATGCACTGTGGCCCAAATGGAAGACTGTCTTCCTTCCACCTCACTTCTTTGGGGAGGAGAATGCATGCCTACCGATGAAATAGTTGAAGCCTCCACATCCAAAAATTTTGTGCCTAATGAGTCATTGAGCTTTGATAGACAACATAGAAATATTGCACGATTGATAGAAAGAGGAGATCTCACACATAATGACATGAATACCTCTACTTCTAGGTGTCCTAACCCTTTTTGGTGCAAACATCCCAATATAAGTTCCATAACTAATTCAAATGAATATGAATGGGACACTCTCTCAGATGGATCTTCTATAGTAGATATGGATGTTGATGTGATTCATACCTATAGTGACCAACCCAATGTAATTGATGAGTCATGTGTAGGGTCTGACGAGTCCAATCCACATATTGCTTTAATGGACCACACTGGTCCTATGACAAATTTAGATCTTGACACTTTTGGAGCCTACCCTATAGGCTTGACTTCTCTTGTCACCAAAGATGATATCACCTGCATCAATTACATTGAACCAGTCATTTCACTTTCCCTCATGCACTTAGATCTCATAGATTGGTCCACCCAAGATCAAAGACCTATATTGCCTTCTTTTCAAAATGACTATGAGATCACCTACTACCTCAATGCCATTGAACCTATTACTTCTTCCACCAATGAACCAGTAACAAACATGAATAAATCAAATATCAAGTACCTCAGTCATAAAATTAAAAGAAAAAAATTATGGTCGGATGGCGAAAACCACATTGTGGCGGTGTCTGAACCTCAAAATAGTAAAAATAAAGATGTATCTAAGGGTGAAAACCTCACTGAGGCACCCAAGGATGAGGTACTTGGTAGTCTGCTAAGTTATTTTCAAGAAAGGTCTTCAGTTCTCATAGAACCTACACAACCCATCAACTTGAGGATAGCTCGGAATCTCCCAAAATCATACATGTGGCTCAATCTCTCTAAGTAGAAGAAAAAGAACAATTTGCTACATTCTTTCAAGAGAAAAAGATGAATTTTGCCTAAACATACTTAGACATGCTAGGTTTAGATACTAAGCTCATTATGCATCATCTCTCTATTGCTCCAGAGGTAAAACCTGTCAAAAAAAAACTGAGAAAGATGCATCCCCATGTAGCATTACTGGTTAAGGCTGAACTTGAGAAACTTCTAAAAGCCAACTTCATCAGGGCGATTGAATACGCTGAGTGGATTTCCAACATTGTCCCTATTTCCAAACATGAAAAGTCCATTCCTGTATGCACTGATTTCTGAGATCTGAATAAAGCATGCCCTAAGGATGATTTTCCACTTCTAAATATTGACATGATAGTGAACATGATGGTGAGCTATGAAATGTACTCCCTTATGGATGGCTTCTCTGGATATAACTAGATTAAGATCACCCCTAAGGACCAAGAGAAGACAACCTTCACATGTACATGGGGTACCTTTTGCTGGAATGTCATGCCGTTTGGGCTTAAAAATGATGGTGCAACCTATCAAAGAGCCATGACTATAATCTTTCATGATATGATGCATAAAAACATGGAGGAATATGTTGATGATATGCTTTCCAAATCACAACAACAAAGCACTCATTTGTCTCATTTGAGTTTGATATTAGACTGCATGGAACAATTTCAACTCAAATTAAATAAAAAAAAATATGCTTTTGGTGTCACTTCTGGGAAACTACTAGGATACATAATATCAACAAAAGGAATAGAAGTAGACCTAGAAAAGGTGCAAACTATCATGGAGATGCCACCTCCTCATAACATCAAATAGTTAAGGAGTCTCCAAGGCTATCTCTAATCTATCTGGCAGTTCATTTCTCAGCTAGCTGATAGAGCTCAACCATTCAATCAGAATTTGCATAAGGGAGCTACTTGTATATGGAATGAGGAGTGTCAAAAGAACTAGGACTAGCTCAAGAATTACGTAGCATGACCTCCTATCCTTATGCCACCTATCCAAGGGAAACCCTTGATATTGTACATTTCTGCTACAACAAATTCCTTAGGGGCTCTTCTTGCACAACATGATGATAAGGGAAAAGAACGAGCTATTTATTATATCAGTCGCACTCTAGTTGCTTATGAACTCAACTACACCAGTGTTGAAAAGGCTTGTTTAGCTGTGGTGTTTACATCTCAAAAACTCAGACATTATATGCTTGCACATACTACATAGCTGGTTGCTAAAATTGATCCTTTAAAATATCTCCTAAGTAAAGTTGTGCTTACTAGGTGCCTTGCCAAGTGGATGTTGATTCTTTTAGAATTTGACATTCAGTATATTGAGAGAATAGCTATTAAAGGGAAAGCAATTTTGGATCAATTGGCTGAGTTTCCTATAACAGATAATGCTCCTCTTCAAATAGATTTCCCAGATGCCTTGATTATGAATATCACAAGACATACATGGAAAATGGTTTTTGATGGTTCTCACACACAGAATGGTGTTGGTGCTGGAATCCTATTTGTTACCCCTCATAGATACACCATTCCTAAATCATACAAGCTTCTCTTCCATGCACCAATAACATAGCTAAATATGAAGCCTTGTTGAATGGTGTTAAGCTTCCCCTTGAATGGAAAATTTATGAGTTGCATATTTTTGGAGATTCTCAACTTGTCATAAACCAAGTAAATGATGATTACCAGACAAAAGATGACAAGTTGATCCCTTACAAGAAGATGATTGACTCACTCAAGAATTATTTCACATCTATCATGTTCCAACAAATTCCTAGAGCTGAAAACAAGGTTGTTGATGCCATGGCTACTTTGGCATCCATCTTGCAATTAGAAGAACATGAATCACGCTTTGAGTTCCTGGTGGAAGAACTACGCTACCCTACCTACAATTCCCCTAATGACCATGTCATTTACATTATGGTCGGTCATGACTCCTCCCGCTACGACACCATCTTTTCCTATCTTCCAGATCAAGTTATCCCTAAAAATATAATGCGCAATGAGAAGTACCAACTCATCTATAATGCCTCACACTTTACCCTCATCTCTAGTGACTTGTATAGGAAGGGCCTAGACATAACTATCCTTAGGTTTCTATAAATAGAGGAGTCATAAAAGGGGCTAGTTGAAGTTCATGATGGCATATGTGGGTCACACTCTAACGGTCTTGCACTCACTCAAAAATTGCTTAGGGCTAGCTACTATTGGCCTACTATGCAAGTTGATGCTATTCAATATGCCAAGTCCTACAAAAAATGTCAACTACATGGGAATCTCATTCATTCTCCTAGATGTGAGCTCATTTCCTCTATTACTTACTGGCCATTTCAACAATGGGCATTTGACTTGGTAGGAAAGATTTGTCCTAGTTCATGAAGTGGGCATAAGCTCATCATTACAGCTATTGAATATTTCACCAAATGGGTTGAATTTGTCCCACTATCTGTAGCTATGGGCAAACATGTTGCCCTATTTATTTTGAATCACATCATTTGTCGCTATGGTATTCCTTCCTCCATAGTCATAGATAATGGCGGCCAACTTAAGAATAAAGACCTAAAGCACTTGTGAAAAAAGTTCAAAATCAAACAACATTGGTCATTTTTTTACTACCCTCAAGGCAATCACCAAGCTAAGGCCTCAAACAAAACATTGCTAAAAATTCTCCATAGAACAGTGCACAAATTAGGCAAGGATTGGTATTTGCAGATCAATCTTATGCTATGGGCTTATAGAACATTTATCTGCACTCCTACAGGTGCAACACCTTTTTCCTTGGTCTATGGTTCTGAGGTTGTCTTACCATTAGAAGTTGAAATACCTTCACTAAGAGTCTCTCTCCATGGTTTGATTACCGATGAAGACCAAAGGGCCATGAGAGTACATGAGCTTACCACGTTGGAAGAATAGCGCAAGGCCACTTTTTATCACATGCGCACCTATCAAAAGAGAATTTCTACTACTTACAATAAGAAAGTTCATCCTAGAGAGTTCTAAGTGGGTGAACTAGTTCTCAGAGAAAATCCCAAAAATCAGCAGAATAGGGAGCAGAAAGGCAATTTTGAGCCAAATTGGTTAGGGCCTTACATCATCATAGCAATATTTGGGTCTAGAGCCTATAAGCTATCTACACCAAAGGGGGAAGAGCTTATTGAGCCTATCAATGTTCTACATCTGAAAAATTTCTATGCCTAAGGTTCTCAGGCTCTTTTCTACATACTCTTTATTGATCCTGAAAAAAATCTCAAAAAAATTCATATATGATGCTGAAAAAATCCTAAAAAGCATAAAATGTCCTGAAAAAATGAGCATCCTAGTGAAAACCTAGCAATAAGCATTGTGATGTCTCACCAAAAAAATTTAAAAAAATGCAAAAAAATAAAAAGAATAGAAAAAAGTTCTAAAAAAATCTCCAAGTGGTCAAAACCTGGAAACAGGCAATGCTTGAGACCCTTGCACCTATGTCTATCAATCTTGCGTGGTGCTCCTTCGCTCCACTTCTCGCATTTCCTCTCCTAGCCTAGAATTGACTCTTGTCTTAGTCTAGGGGGCATATGTTGTTCTAAGCTTATCTTGGGTCTCTTTGTGCATCTGGGCTTCTTGGGCCACTTGATTCCAATGGTGTTTTTCAACACCACCCCAATTATGTTTTTCAACACTTCCCTAGTGTTAAGTGTTTCTCAATACTTATCAGATATCTTACCCGTAGTCTTGAATGATGCAATATCTCTCACTAGCAGATGCGATAATCAAATTTTGACTCTATGACCTACACACATGCACTTAAAACACTTGACTTGCTGAGACTTGTTGGACTTTCTTTCTTTGTGTGCTATCTATGATGATTTCTTTGTTGAGTGTTCTCTCCCTAATGGTTTTCGATGATGCATAGCTAGAAGACTGGGGGCATGAGGACACGTTTTATTTCTTTCTCTTCTTGTGGATATATTTTGTTGGTCTTAATTGTCATTAGCATTTATGCTGGTTCTACTTGACAATAGGACTTACAAGGTATTATCCTTGACTATGTTCACAAGTGCCTACTTATAGTCATCTTGACTTTCCTTGTGTCTCGATGCGAGTATAATCTTGCTATATTAAACTTAGGGAATCTCGCTGCACTAGTCATCTTGACCTACATGCCTTTGGTGCCTAGGTGGGATTCCCACATTTCATCTGATATAGATCATATTCATATACCCATAGTTATACTAGTGTGCATTGTATGATCTTGCGATAGTACCAATAATGCTCGATGATGAATATTAGAGTCTAAAAGCTTTGTAACCTTGCAAGTAAACCACTTTTCATAGTAGCTTACATTCTTAAGTTCATGATAGGTAGTTTTGCATCTTGCATATGGAGAGATCTCTCCTTGCATCTTTCACAAACTTCTTAGTCAAACTGTGCTCACCTTTCGCTTCTTCTCGATCATGTATTTCACTTCTTGTCTTTCATATCATACCATTTTCTATTCATTTCGGGATCAAAACCAAAATTTGAGTTCACCTTGATCATCAAAATTGCATTTCACCCTCTTTTGCATAGTTTGCTGACCATTTGAGGCTTGATCCTTCGATCTTTGTTGGGGAACCTTAATTTCTTCATCCCCATCTCTCTCACCCTTCTATTCTTTTCATTCATTTTCATTCGCTTCATCTCTTTGATGTTTGACTTCATCCTAATCCTATATCATTCTCAGTTAAACCTAGTCAAACTAGAGTATATCTTCACTACTTGATGGTTATCCTATCGTTCTTCATTTCTTGATTATGATTTCTAGTGATTTGATCATGATTCTCTTGCTTCTGCCTAATTCCCTCTACCTAATTTTGATTTCAATCTTGAGGGGGCAGACACATCATATCCTATTGGTTATTCTCCAAAGCATATGCTTGACCATTCCATTTTCTCTGATCAATCTATCTTTGCACTTGACATGTTAGTTCTCGTATTGAGTTCTAATAGTGTCCATCTCTTTCCTAAGTGTTCAATACTATCACTACCATGCTAACCATGTAGAATTTTCTCTCTCTCTCTCCACTTCATACTTTGGAGTCAGATCTCTATCTATTGCCTTCTTGGCTGATCTATTCTTTGACATAATGTGTTCCCAGATCAATCACACATTAGTTAAAGAGGGGAAAATGTAATCACCTAAAAATGGTCACCTAGACTATTAGCCCCTTGCTAGCATTATTTGCTAAAACCATCAATTGCTTATTCTTGATCAAATCCTGGTTCTATCATTTATTTGATTATTTCCTGTGGGCTAACCATCTTATACTAAGTCTTTATTTAATTAAAAGGAGTTTCCTCCTCTTTTAATTAAATAAAAAACCCCCCACTTTTCCTCTTATCATAAGTTTCACAAATAAAGCATTATTCCTATTTTATAAAAAGGGAAAAAGCACTTTTTATCTCATATGGACACAAAAGTCAACTCTTATTTTCTCATTAGAGGATATTTGTGCACATGGATTGCTCCTCTTTGATGCTCCACCCTTGATTAAATATTTTGCCTCTTAATCTCCATGGTCCATTCTTTCTCATTTCTTATAAAAGGAGAGCTCTCTTCTCATTCTTAGATCCATCTTTTGAATACTAATGTTATGCTGCAAGTTTTCTAGGTGACATTGTACATAGTCTAATTAGGAGGGTTTTGTAATACTTGCAACTTTCCTTTCCATAGCTTAACTTGCATATTCATCTTAATATAGATTGCATCTTCATTTCTAGCATTGCATTTCATTCACATTTTGATTCTTGAAGATATTGGCATTCTTGCCCTTGTGTCCATTGAATCTCCCATTGCATGGTTTACTAGCAAGGTCATAGGCTTAAATAACTCTAGCTAAGAGCACAATTAATTTCCTTGCACTCCATGCCTAGGGAGCTCTAGGTTGATTTTCAAGGCCTCCCATTCATGGATTCCTTTGGAAGCAAAGACTTAGAGAAGTGTAGATCTTAGTGTGTAGAGTGATAGGGGAAATCCTCCAAGAACTATCCTAGTTCTTCACTAAGATTATTTTTAGACTTTTTAGGGCTTCCTCACTCTTAGAACCCTACTACCATAGGAGGTTCACTTTTTTATCCTTCCACACCTAGAGTTTCCCTACCAATTCAGATGCTCTCTTCTCCCATGAACTCAAAACTATATGCTCATCTATCAACCACTTGTCTCTGTTCCAATTTTCTTGCAAGAAATGAGGGCTCTTCTCCATTGTCTTCACTCACTGAATAGTTCTTCTTGACTTATTTGATAGTCATTTTCCTTGACTTTTTCATCAAGATCTGCTGCAAGTTTGTTTTTACTACTCTTCCCTAGAAGGACTATAGCCAAGCTTTCCCATGGAAAGAGAATTTCATTTATTCTATGTATAATGTTGAATAGTAGAGATCAAATGGAAGCCATTATTCACATCTTGGTTGCTCCTCAAAACCCAACCAAGTAACAAGACTATATCTACATGAAAGAAACAACACTGAAAATAGAAAGTAAACACACAAGTAACTAGCAACAAGAATTTTAATTAATTTTAACTGGTAATTACACACAACAAAAACCAAATCTATGTCTATATCAAAAAAAATCCACTATCTATATCAACCAACCCTACAACTAGAAATTCAGAGGTATCGACCTCGAATTCGTAGGTTACAAAGCTACCAAAAAAATCCAGTTGATTCTTCCATTCAACGTGTATTGGAAAAAAAGGCTTACTGACATTTCCATGTCTAATGGTATGGTAGAGGATCGGTCTAACCAATTTCTCACTCCTCTATTGGTTGATAATCCATCAGCCTAGAGTGCACCGATAGTTCCATCAGGGCTCAATCTAACTAAGTTATGGCATTTTGGATGATTGACAACACGTACTCCAAAGACACCATTGGCCATCGGTCTAACCCTTTTGTCACTCCTCTATTTGTGTAAGTTATAAGAACAAGAAACATTGGCATGAATCAACATGATACCATCATTAGCTATTGGTCAGATACCAAGCTCCTTGCACCACTAATGTTTAGAGGATCGGTATGTGCTATGCAAATTATGATATTAGTAGATGATATACTTATGGTTCAACTTTCACATTCTATTTGATTAGCCAGTGTTAACCTAGTACATATGCGAATTCATTTTGGTTACTTCCTTTTGCAACTCATTTTCTAAATATTCAGACACTCCGCACGTACATTCTAGAAAGTACACCAAAATTTAGGGCTAATTAGCTAACCCCTAGGTGCTCCCCCACCTGTTTGAGGTCTTATAGACCTCACACATTAATATTTTGTGTGAGACATTCATCATAAGTTTTCTCACTTGGATATTTTATGCCTTTAAAAGGCAAAGGTAGCTAGTATTTTTCTCATAGCATAATGCTATAAAATTTGGCCACACAGTTTAGTTTTTTCTTTTATCCATGAAGATGGTCGAGGAGGGGTTGATACCCTTCTTGCACCATGGTGGAAAGATGAAATTATTAATCATGGCAAGGAACTCACACATATATTAGTTTGGGTTCCCATGAAAATTGACAATCATATTTTTCAAATTATTAATATTTATGCTCCCAATGATGCAATGGAAAGAGCCTAACTTTGGTAGTGGATAGTTGAATCAATACCTTTGGCCACTTGGATTTTATGTGGAGACTTCAATATGGTTGAGGTGGCTTTTTAAAAGGATGGAATTTCCTCATTTTGATGGATAGATGGTGAGTGTAGAGGCTAGTTTATATGAGAATTAAATTAGGCCCTTTTTTATCCCAATACCAACCTCCATCTTTTGCATGTTCTCTAACATACTAGGAGTAATTTTTCAGGATGGTTCTAATAGATTATTTAAACACCTTAATCATGCCATGATCTCCTCTCAATCATTTTTTTCATTTTAAGAATACATAAAAATTTTCCAATTTTTTCTCTATATTATGCCACATTGTTAGATCACTTTCCCATTAATTTTTCTAATGAACACTGTGCTGCTTTGCCACATTCTTTTAAGTCTCAAATTTTCCTCAACATGTCACATTTGTAACATCTACCTAATCTGACCAACATTTAGTAGACCTGGAATTTGCAACCTATACCCACTCAACCTTTAGGTTGGATTTTGTGGTGGAATGATACAATTCATAGAAAAACTAAATTCATCTATTTTTATGGGAGAAAACTTGGCCAATTCAAATGGTGGTCTTATGTTTAGACTACCAAGGAATTGTGTGCAACAACTAAGAGTTTGCAATCTCACCATATTTTAACTAAATTATAGTTAAAAGGGGAAACTCTTTGTCATCAAAAATAGGTTGCTGACATCTATGCAAGTAGATGTGCTTAGATTAAGGCACATATGCATAGTTTGAGAGTGGGAGATTATGCTACCATGAATTTTTTTGCCTTTCTACATCCTCAACATTCCTCAGGAGGTATTAAATGAATAAGAGGGGTTGATTCAATTGTCACTTAAATTATAGACATTCTCCAAGCATTTATCAATCATTATCAGAATGTTTTCACTACTCAAGCTTCTACAATTTCCACTCAATAAGCCCTCAAGGATTATCTTGCAGTAGATCCCAATTGTTTGTTAAACTCTCAAAGGAAATTTAGTGATCATATTTTATCTCTAGAAGACCTTAAGGAGGTTTCTATCTCTACGTTAGATGAAAAATCCACTAGTTTTGACAGCTTCCCCTGTGAGTTTTACAAAGTTCTTTAGGATTGTGTGGGATTTAACCTACATTATGTTTATCTTGAAGCATTTCAAAATAGCTCACTAGGAATGTAAATAAATAGAGGAAATATTAAATACATTCATGTTTAGAGATCCAAAAGACATTTGTAATTGTTACCCAATTACGTTTCTCAGTTTATCTTATAAAATTATTTCTCAATTCATCTTCTTCCTTAGATTATGCAACATGAGAAGACTAGTTTCATACAATCTAGATTCAAACTGCATAATATTATAGCTATCTATAATTGGCCTCTTGATCTAATCAGAAAGTTATTTTTCTAAAAATTAACTTTTCTAAAGCATATGATCACATTGAAAGGCCTTTTATTTTGGCTATGTTAAAAGCTCTTAGTTTTGGACCTCATTTTTTCCTTTCTATTCAAAAGTTCTTTATAGATCTCTCTTCTTTCATAGCTATTAATGGTTTCTAGTCTCATAATTTTTGATTACATAGGTCCATTCGATAAGGTTTCCATTTATCTCCCTCTTTAGATGTTCTTTTTGCAAAAGAATTTGTCTATTTACTTTCCTCAACAATTTACGTTGGATGGGTTCAAGGGATTTCCCCTCCCAATTCAATCTGACAGCTTGTTAATGACCATTTTATAGATGATTCCTTCTTCACCCTCATTGAGGATAGAGAGAATATCCAAAATTATCTTCTTTTCTTGGAAAATTTTTGTTTATCCTCTCATTCATCCATTCAATGGAAAAAAGTTCCATTTTCTATCATCACTCCTTTCTTGTAGAACCTCAATTGATTATTCAGTATGACTGGAAATAGATTGAACATGGCTAGGTTTTCCATTTTTTGGGAATCCCTTTTGTGTTTCATGGCTCAACCACATAACTTTGGGATTTTGTTTTTTCAAAATTAAGACCAAATTTATCCCACTGGTTGACCAAGCCCCTCTCCTTTTTCGGTAAATTTTCAAATTTATTCCAAAGTACTTGCAGCCATAAAATTTTATTACTCCTTCTAGTCACCATATAAATCCTCTTATAATAAGCTTGAGATGTTTTTTCATTACTTTTTATGGGATTTAGATATAAAGAAACATGGTTTCCATAGAGTGTCTTAGGGTTATTATTTTCTTGCCAATAAATTTTGTGGTCTTGGTCTCATTTCTACCCTAAAAAAAGGGAAATAATTGTGTATCAAATGGGTTGTTCGATACATTTCAATAAATGGAGCTTGGAAATTTCTTCTTTATCATTGCATTTCCTCTAGGTTCCCTTTACATTTCCTGACTTGGAAAGAGATTATTTTTCATAAAATTAAATTTATGTGAGAATTAGTTAATATCTAGGGTTCATTTGTGGTAAAAATCATTTGGGGATCATGTGAAGCTAAAAAAATATGGCTTCATTAGGATGGAGCCAACCTTTGAGATGGGTTAACTTTCAACCAACACAACCCTTGGTGGTCTATGTTAATCTAGATTCCATGTTTTCTTATTTCTTGAGTCCTGGGTTTACATGCTCTTCGCTTTCATAAGCAAGGTAGTCGTACCCAAAAAGACCTTTTTTATACATATATAATGTCTATAGATGCAATTGGGTGGATTTTTAGTTCTAACTTTATCTAGCATGGCAGGATCATAAGACAATTGAGATACTTAACTTCATCTTACAAGTGGAATTGTTACATAAGATTTGCATTACAAGCATTAGGCCTTGGTGGAAGGATTGGTGATGGTATCCTGAGATAGCTTTTCAGAGATGTACAGACCTCGATAGAGATATTTCTAGATTTTACCTCATATACCAATGGTCAAGGTTTTAAACCAAAAATGGATTTTATATTCCTCACATTCTACCTGGAGGTTTCACTTTCTTACTATCTCCATTTTTCTATAAAAACACCCAAAATAGCACTTTTTTCTTAGTGTATCTTTTCCAAGGCTTTCCTTTATGTTCTCATCTTCACTATTTGGGATTTTGAGATCCTCATTGCCCTTTTTATTTCCATTTTAAGTCCTTACTTCATGTGTATTGGTTCTATAGAAGGGATCAGAATTACTTGGTTTGGATCCATGATTTCTTTACTCCATTTCACCTAGAGTTGTTTTCATGGCATATGGTTCTCCTGGGAGATAACCCTATATTTACTTAACCTTTTCTAGCACTTTTTCATTCTTTCAGAATGGAATTATTATTTCCTATATGGAAAGAGAGAAATACAATGATTTTTTCACATGTCAAAATTGATACTAAAGTATCTATTTTTTATAAAGATTACATATGTCATAATATAATTTTAAAGGTACACATTCAAGCTAAAAGGTGGCCCTTGAGGTGGCCCATTTTTAGGAGCTATTGTAGAATTGCAAAAATGCATCATGTATGGATTTCATGGTTCCTTTAGATAATTCTACTTCTAGTGGCCATTTTTCTTCCCATGGCCACTATTAATGATGGGGAGGCTAGGATAGACTAGCTCAGTCTATGCCCCTAATCCTCTCTAGGATCCAAGTGTTCTCTAGCACCTTTGATGGTCTATAGGCTTCCTTATCTCTCCAAGGACCCCCTGACCTACCTAACCTACCCACCAAGTCAAACTAGCTCATCCTTCAACATTTCAAGCTTAGCTTTTAGACACTATCCCTTACATAGGCTCAATAAGGGTATTTTTGGCTTATACTTCTATCCCACACTCGAACAATGAATTTATAGGTTCCAAGATGTTTTCAAGGCATTAGGAACCTATTCATGACATTGGCTTAGTTGGGTCTTGTTAGTCTCAGTTTCTTTCTTGATCCTTGGTTTTTCTTAAGCAAATGTGTGTCCTCAGAATTGTCTCTGTGTCAAAATATGCCTCTCACAGAATTCCCTTTGATCTTTGTAATTAGTTCATTCGTTTCTTTTGTCTTCTCAGTCACTTAACATTTCAGACTTAGAATGGTCTTGAACACCCCTGAACACCGGCGAACAGTGTAGAACTGTGTTCTCTTAGGTTCAAAGATGTTCACATTTTTTTAACATTTTGATTAAGTTTGCACTTTTGCAGGTGATCGCTTGTTTTCTTTGATAACACCAGAAAGGGGATAAAACATAAGGCAATTTGAATCATAAGAAGTTTCAACTTAATGATTCCAGGTATGGAATTTTGCCTAAAGTTTGCTGACAGTAAAAACTCTTGAACAACAAAGAACGGTTGAGAACTCTAGAGAACTTGGTTCATGTATGTTCAAGAGAGTTTAGTGACGTCAGCCAGAGCATGATTTTCTAAAGCCAACAGTGTGTTGGGACCCACAACAAAGGGAATTAAATGCTAGCATGTAATGGACTTTATGAAGTACCTCCTTGGTTTGCGCAACCATAATTAGAAGTGATGGCCTCGGGACTTGTTTAAATAATGATTCAGGTCTCTTGATTTAAATGTCAAATCAAATCCATGGCATTAATGGCAAGGATTTGTAATAAATTCAGGTACCCTAAAGGTATACTTAAGCTTAATTTTGTGTTCATCTTATTACAAAAGCGTGAGTTTTCTTCAAGAGCTGGTGCATGCAAGTAGTCTTGGCAAAGCTTTGTACTCAAGGGTGTCTGCAATTCAGAGGTGAGTTGGCTATGGTCCTTGTTATTTTTATAAAGATTTATGATTAGTTGTGAAGGGTTGGGGGTTATTTATAGGCAAAATGAAGTCATTTTTTCATTTGTTTAAGAATTCTTCCAGTTTGGTGTGTGATGGTCCTACAATTACAGACACTAATTTAGAAGGGTATGACATTGAAAACCTACCTTTCTGGCTCTTGAATTCTTTAGATGACACACCAGCTCTAGAAATTCTACATAGTGATTTATGTTCTACAGCCACATTTCCTCCCGCTATTGCCTATCCTGAGCTCATTTTTAAGTGTATCCAATGTTATGATGCGAGGACTGAATCTATAAAGAAGAAAGATGGCTTCATTCTGATACCCATTAAGAGGGAGTTAGTTGCTCAAGCCCTACAAATACCAGAAAAGGCTTTCTCCACCTTCTCGCCAGCCCAATCTATTGTAAAATTTAATGAAAATAGAGATGCAAACCGCACCTCTATGGCTAGAAACTGGTTACTGAATCCTCAGAGGGGTGGTTCCCACCTCCCAAAGAAGTTTAATAGGACCCATGTTCATCCATACATCAGTGACCTCATAGTCATGTTACACCAGATCAATGGTTCTTGGGTTGCCTTTTTATTTTCTGATTGGATGTACTTTTATGTCCAAATTATCTTCGATGGGACCCAAACTCTTGATTGGGCTGACTTAATCACAAGCTCTCTAAGGGAACAACTTAACGCATCCAAGTCAACAGGGAGTGACTTCTTTATGTCCTCATATCTCATTTACTATCTTGCATGTAGTAGATCCTGGCTTAGTCTCCCTCATGAACCCTTAGTTGCAAATATGAGTGTGTATGAATTCTATCCCATTTTGCAGAAAAATAAAGCTATTGAAGATTATAAAAAAGTCCATGATACCTTTCTAGGTAAACTGTGTTATGAACTAGTTAGTACACCAGGTAAAAGAATTAGTCCTGAAGCTCAAACTTTGATAACCAAGTATGGGAGTTACTACATTCAATTCCCAAAATTTACCTATATCAGGGTTGGGGGTTTAGAAGATCAACCGTTAAGGCTTCCTAGGTACACCCTTGAATGTTTTGTACTGGCTGAAATTTTCCAGCAGTTATCAATAGTTTTGAAAAGATTTTTACCTAAAGATGAATGGATAAAAGTTTTCCCTATCTCTTTAGGAAGACTATCATGTAATACCATGGCAGATGTTGTTAGCATTGGGTGCGGTATCCATTATTTTGGCTTCAAATTTTATGCAGAATGAGTGGGGGTTTGACAATAAGAATTATGTTAGTGGAGTCCTGCGCCTTAGGGCACATATGTTTCCCATCCCTCACCTAGAGATTTCTGGGAGGATTGCAAAGATGAGTCACAGGTAGAAGAAAGAGAACATAGTTGTTTATGTGTTTCACAAATTCAATCCATGAGGTTACAGATAAATGTAGAGGGAGTCACTGATGACGGGTCAGATATGTTTGATCCTAATTACAAAAATTCTAATGAGAAAAATGAAGTGATTGTTGACTGGTCTAAAAATGAAGAAGATGACATTGAGGAGAGAACTTCACATGTGATTTTCTTAACCAAAAAGTGGCTACAGAGAAGAAGGAAGAGAAAAGGAGTTAGAGTATAAAAAGAAGAAGTTGCATTTTCTCCTTTAGATCCTTCTGTTTCTATTTCTAATTCACCTCCACATATTGGAACAGCAGGGGCTTCCGAGAAATCTCAAGTCAGGAACTCAAAGAAGAAGATTGTAACTGATTCTCTCCCAACTATTTTACCACAAAGGGTAATAAGATCTAGAACCAAGTCAAGGAAAAAGAAAGATATGGCTCAGACAGAACCTCTGATGGTAAACCTAGATGATGATAAAATGGAAGATATTAGTTTCCATATATCAGAAAATGAACAAATAGGAAAGGAACCCTTCGACCTAGACAATGCTACATTGGAAGTGATATCCATGCCAATGAAGACACCCAAATAGTCCTTGAGTTTTGGAGTGTCAAATCCCTGGCTGTTATCTACTGTAAGTAAAAAGCCCAATTTAGTTCCTGCTTCAATTCCTGTTAAAGATATTGACTCTAAAGACAAAAAAGGTTAAGAGCATGGCTCACATGTTTACTGATGAAAAAACTAGAAAATGGACTACTAAAGTTGCCACTTGCAAACCTAAGGAAGGTAAGGAAGATGAACAGGAGGTTAAAGCTGAAGACTTTGAGATTACCAAAGTAGAGTTGGGAAACATGGACAAGGCTGGCAAAAATAACTTATTCAAAGAGACTACACAACAAATGCTGAACTCTTCTTGGCAGGATGGAAAAGAAAAGAAGGAATTGAAACAAACTATAGTGATTCTGTCACAATTTATTAACACCCTTCTATAGCTTTGATGCCACTCCCTTAGTTCAATCTCCCCAAGTCTTTGACCCAGAATCAGCGAAAGAAAGAATTTTCTCAACCAAGTTCAAAAAGTGACGTGCTCTACCAGTTTTGTGGAGGAGTGGATTTGTGAAATCCTTAAGAGTGGTTCTAAGTATTTAAAAGATGTGCATGAGGTTCTACATGATACGAAAATTTTGATAGGAGAACTACAATCTCAAAGATTGGTATGGGAGAGGGATGAAGAAAAATGGTTCGCCGCCATGTCCAAGTTTCTTGAAATTGAAAAGTATGGCTATGTAAAGTTCTGTACAGATCAGGATGTCAAAGTACAAGATGACTCTACCTTCTTTGTTCTCAGGAAAAATATAAGTCAGCATTTGAGCACTGTCAGAAGTAGTATTTGCAAGAACAAATATAGTGAGCATGAGATCAAGCAGTTACAAAAGGCTATGATCACTGAACTTAAGGTGATAAACTTTGCTCATACATATACAGCTGCTATGGGAGAATAGGAATAGAAAATAGCCCTTGTTGTGTTTGAAAACACCATGAAGAAACTTAAGGACAAACTAAGCCCTAAACACTCAGACTTAACTTAGGTTACCCGAGTCGAATCAATGCTCTATCTTGGTGTGGACCAATTCCCTTTAACCATCGAGAAAGTCATGAAAGTAAAGTGGACCAAAGAAGCCCAATGTATAGGATCATGAACCTGAGGGTACACACATGCGACACGCCAAGGAACTACTGCAGGCACATAAGCAGCTGGAGATGACAAAGCAGACTATAGCGGAAGGGGAGAATATCATCGGAGAAGTGGAGCGCGCCTCCGATAAAGATGCAGAGATTGACATTTAATCTTTTTAGTTTCATGTTTTAAAACTCATGGGGCCAGGTGTCCTTTTAACTCTTTAAGCTATTTTAACTATTTAACCGAGAGGTCAAGTTTTTCGGGAGACCTCTCACGTTTGCTCAAACTTTAAATAGCTTAGTTTTC
Organism: Chamaecyparis obtusa; assembly: GCA_027943335.1. Lineage (NCBI taxonomy): Eukaryota > Viridiplantae > Streptophyta > Pinopsida > Cupressales > Cupressaceae > Chamaecyparis > Chamaecyparis obtusa. Next base: position 176 of record BSBK01015084.1, on the reverse strand, counting down.
GTAGAAGCAGGGGTTAGAAAATTTTGAAGATACACTTAGTATTTTTGCTTTGAAGAAGTTTTCTTTGAAATAGTACTCTCAAATTTTCTGAGTAGGCTGTATGAGGATTTATTTTCCGTTACATGTTTTGATCTATGTTATGGAAACAACAATCTGATTATATATATATATATATA
>BSBK01015083.1:40000-54089 GCA_027943335.1 Chamaecyparis obtusa | reverse complement strand
AAATCAGCTCAGGTCGCGAGATCAACTCAGGTCAACAAATGTGACTTTTGACCCCACTCACAAGTGAGCTAGGCTAACTCATTCCAAGTCTCTCATGGAAAAGTCCATGACTTCCCATTCCTATACCTATGCTGACGAGTATGCCAACTCATCAATGAATTCGGCTCAGCATGCCAAGTTGTCAAGTCCCCCAACTTGAATTACTCCAGTCACATAAGTAATTTAGATCACCAGAACAACTCGGGTCACCGGATCGACTCAATTCGCCGGATTGACTTGGATCACCGGATCACTAGAGTCGGCAAAGTAACCCAGATCTCTAGGGTCATAACGGGATAGGTATTGTTTACGGATGTAACGACCTCTGAGATGAGCCCAACTCGTCAATCGGAGCCAGCTCGCCAATCTGATTGAGCTAGCCGATCTGAGCCAACTCACCGATTTGAGCTAGCAAGACACCTCTCAAGAATTGAGTTTGAGAACTTCTCCACTAATGAGTTGTCCTCAAGATGTGAACTTGCATCCAGATTAGGACTTGTGGCTTGCACGAGCCAATGTCATGAAGACCTCCTACGTACATGCAACCAATGCATCTCATAGTCCAACATAGTTCTGAACTAGCTCATTACGCCACCATCTCGCACATGTTCCAAGTCTCCCATGGAAAAGTCCCCAACTTCCCATTCCAATACCTAGTTGATTTCACCTCGGATCGAGTCCCCAACAAGATCCAATGCCACTCTGCACAAAGCAGTCCATGCTACTTCATGCAGCTCGAATGACACCTCGACTTGACTCTAAACCTTACCCAGGCCAAAACTATTAACAACTTGTCGCACAACCCCATGAATGCTCCTCGAATCAAGTCCCTGACATGACCCTACTCCTGAGTGCACCAAACAACTCCTTTGTTACACCTCGGATCGAGTCCCTTACATGTCAGTTCAAGTCAGTCGACGTGTTAGCTCTATTTCTAGTATGAGGTGATCTTGTCACATCAACACTACACCCATCCATTGTAAGTTAGCCATACCACCACAAAGTCATCCAACAGTCATTATGAAATGACCCCTATCACATCAAGCTGTGTTGGTTTGTTTCAAGTCGGCCCTATTGCCACGAAGGCATCCCAATGGTAACTAGTCAAATCGCATCAAATGATGTTCACCTCGATCTATGCCAATGCTGCCTATGATTGATTTGCTAGCTCTCTATGGATATTTTTGGATATGCCATTTGATACCTGAATGCTATGCATGGGTTCGTGCATAGACGATTCGAGCTGAGCTTAAGGATGTTGAGTTCTCAAGTGAATATGAATAGGCGAGTTGTTCTATGGAGTAGAACTCAGGAATGCATGATGGATTGAGCTCATCTCGCGGATCCGAGCCAGCTCGTTGATCCGATCCAGCTTGTCGATCTGAGCCAGCTCGACGATCCGAGCCAGCTCGTCAAGTTGAGCCTTTTACGAGATTTAAATTTTTTGCGACCTATCGACGTCGGCAAGCATTTGTATGGGGGAGAAAGACTCGGACTAATAACTTATCCTCGTAGGGGAGGTGTTGTTGGTGGATGTGAGGATTTTTGAGATGAGACCCAAGCTGGAACAAATTCTAGTGCGCATTGTGATTAGAGCTAAGCTAAAGGATATTGAGTTCTCAAAGGAATACAAATAGGCAAGTTGTTTTATGGAGTAGAACACGGGAATGCATGATGGATCCGATCCGATTTGAGCCGAGCCGGCTCGGCGATCCGAGCCAGCCAGCTTGGAAAACCGAGCCGGCTCGCTCGGCAAACCGTGCCAGCTCGCCGATTCGAGTCAGCTCGCTCGGTGATCCGAGCCAGCTCGCTTGGCGATCCGAGCCTTTTACGAGATTTTAAGTTTTTGTGACTTATCGGCGTCGGCAAGCATTTCTACGTGGGAGCAAGACTCGGACTAATAACTTATATAGGGGAGGTGTTGTTGGTGGATGTAAGGATCTTTGAGATGAGACTCGAGATGGAATGGATTCTAGTGCCCATTGTGATTCGAGCTGAGCTAAAGGATGTTGAGTTCTCAAGTGAATACAAATAGGTGAGTTGTTCTATGGAGTAGAACACGGGAATGCATGATGGATTGAGCTCAGCTCGTCGATCCGAGCCAGCTCACGGATTCGAGCTAGCTTGTCGAGCTGAGTCTTTTACGAGATTTAAAGTTTTCGTGACCTATCCGTGTCGGCGAGCATTTCTACGGGGGAGCAAGACTTGGACTAATAACTTATATAGGGGAGGTGGTGTTGGTGGATGGAAGGATCTTTGAGATGAGACCCGAGCTGGAACGGATTCTAGTGCGCGTTGTGATTCGAGTTGAGCTAAAGGATGTTGAATTCTCAAGTGATTACAAATAGGCGAGTTATTCCATGGAGTAGAACACGGGAATGCATGATGGATTGAGCTCAACTCGGCGATCCGAGCCAGCTCGGCGATCCGAGCCAGCTCGGCGATCCGAGCCAGCTCGGCGATCCGAGCCAGCTCGGCGATCCGAGCCAGCCCGTCGAGCTGAGTCTTTTACAAGATTTAAATTTTTTGTGACCTTTCGGCGTTGGCGAGCATTTCTACGGGGGAGTAAGACTCGGACTAATAACTTATATAGGGGAGGTGTTGTTGGTGAATGTAAGGATCACTGAGATGAGACCCGAGCTGGAACGGATTCTAGTGCGCGTTATGATTCGAGCTGAGCTAAAGGATGTTCAGTTCTCAAGTGAATACAAAGAGGTGACTCATTCTATGGAGTAGAACATGGGAATGCATGATGGAATGAGCTCAGATCGCCGATCCGAGCTAGCTCGTCGATCCGAGCCACGGGTATGTACGATCCGAGCCAGCCCGTCGAGCTGAGTCATTTATGAGATTTAAATTTTTTGTGACCTTTCGGCGTTGGCGAGCATTTCTACGGGGGAGCAAGACTCGGACTAATAACTTATATAGGGGAGGTGTTGTTGGTGAATGTAAGAATCATTGAGATGAGATCCGAGCTGGAACGGATTCTAGTACGCGTTGTGATTCGAGCTGAGCTAAAGGATGTTCAGTTCTCAAGTGAATACAAAGAGGTGAGTCATTCTATGGAGTAGAACATGGGAATGCATGATGGAATGATCTCAGATCGTCGATCCGAGCTATCTCGTCGATCCGAGCCAGCTCGCTGATCCGAGCCATGGGTATGTAGGTAGTTTTCATGAGATCGGCTCGCCCGGCCCACAAGTCAAACATCGATTCTCTTATTAAGGGTGAGCCCTTGTCTAGCGTTTGGGTCGCTCGGTACAAGCTGTTCGATTTGTAATGTGTGCAAAGCTTTTGGGTTGATATTTGGAAGATTTAAATTTTTTGTGAGCTATTCTCCTCGTTTCACTTGATATTTTTGAAGATTTGAATTATTTGTGAGCTATTCTCCCCGTTTCCCTTGATTTTTTTGGAAGAATTGGAATTTTTGAGAGTTGTTCTCTTCGCCTCAAATTTCTACGGAAGAGCAAGACTTGGACTAATAACTTATATAGGGGAGGTGTTGTTGGTGAATGAAAGGATCTTTGAGATGAGACCCGAGCTGGAACGGATTCTAGTGCGCGTTGTGATTCAAGCTGAGCTAAAGGATGTTCAGTTCTCAAGTGAATACAAAGAGGTGAGTCGTTTTATGGAGTAGAACACGGGAATGCATGATGGAATGAGCTCAGATCGACGATCCGAGTCAGCTCGCTGATCTGAGCCACGGGTATGTAGGCAGTTTTCATGAGATCGGCTCGCCCGGCCCACAAGTCAAACACTGATTCTCTTATTAAGGGTGAGCCCTTGTCTAGCGTTTGGGTCGCTCGGTACAAGCTGTTTGATTTGTAATGTGTGCGAAGCTTTTGGGTTTGATATTTGGAAGATTTGAATTTTTTGTGAGCTATTCTCCTCGTTTCACTTGATTTTTTTGAAGATTTGAATTATTTGTGAGCTATTCTCCCCATTTCCCTTGATTTTTTGGAAGATTTGGATTTGTTGCGAGTTGTTCTCTTCGCCTCAAATTTCTACGGAAGAGCAAGACTTGGACTAATAACTTATATAGGGGAGGTGTTGTTGGTGAATGCAAGGATCTTTGAGATGAGACCCGAGCTGGAACGGATTCTAGTGCACGTTGTGATTCGAGCTGAACTAAAGGATGTTTAGTTCTCAAGTGAATACAAAGAGGTGAGTCATTTATGGAGTAGAAGACGGGAATGCATGATGGAATGAGCTCAGATCGCCGATCCGAGCTAGCTTGTCGATCCGAGCCACGGGTATGTAGTCAGTTTTCATGAGATCGGATCGTCCGGGCCACAAGCTAGCTATTTTTTGTGAGCTATTCTCTTTGTTTCCTTTGATTTTTTTGGAAGACTTGCATTTTTTGTGAGCTATTCTCTTCGTTTCAATTGAATTTTTGGAAGTTATGCATTTTTTGTGATGTAGTCTCTTCGTTTCACTTGCATTTTTGGGAGATTTGATTTTTTTTGTGAGCTATTCTCTTCTTTTCCCTTGAATTTTTTTTTGCAAGACTTGCATTTTTTGTGAGCTATTCTCTTCGTTTCAATTGAATTTTTAGAAGTTTTTGAATTTTTTGTGATCTATTCTTCTTTGTTTCACTTGTATTTTTGAGAGATTTGAAATTTTTGTGAGATATTCTCTTCGGCTCAAATTTCTACGGAAGTGCAATACTTGGACTAATAACTTATATAGGGGAGGTGTTGTCCGCGGAAGCTCCCCCATGCCCCTCTAATAGAATCAGTGCTAGTGATCCCGTTTTGAAATCCGACGGACGGATGGATGAGCAGGTCGGATTTCAAAACGGGATCAGCAGCACTGATTCCATTAGAGGGGCATGAAGCCACCTGATTGCTATGCGGGGGCTGCTCAAAGTCCCGTCTTTCGAGTCGCTCGACGGCGCAAGTCGGAAAGGGTTCGACAGCGGTTGTCGTTCCAATGCGTCGTCGCAGTGACATGGAAGGCGATCTTCGGGTTAGCCCTTGTCTAGCTTTTGGGTCGCTTGGTACAAGCGATCTGCTATGTACTTTCCGCGAACCCCTATCCGGGTACTCGTTAGCTATGCATTGGCTCTTGCATGTGTGGAACGGAGAGATGCGGCCTTCACAGGGAGTCGGCCTGAAATAGTTCTGTGCGTGCGAATGGAGCCGCGTATAGCTTTTGGGTCGTTTGGATAGGGTGCCCCTCCAAGCGAATCAGTGCTGGTGCTCGGACGGATTTGCGGCTCAGATTTAAAATGTGAGGAGCATGCCTGATTTTATTTGAGGGGCATGAAGCCACCTGATTGCTATGCGGGGGCTCCCCTGGGTCGTCTCTTTTGGGTCACTCGATGGCGCAAGTCGGAGAAGGGTTCGACAACGGTAGTCGTTCCAGCGCGTCCGTCATTAGTGATACTGAAGTCGATCTGTGTGCAGCCCCCGTCTAGCACTTGGGTCTGCATGCCGCAAGAAGATTTGAATTTTTTGTGAGTTAAGTCTTTTTCTTTTTTTCGTTTCACTGGAGTTTTTGCGAGATTTGAAGTTTTTGTGAGCTATTCTCTTCGTTTCACTTAAATTTTTTGTGAGCTATTCTCATCGTTTCACTTGAATTTTTGGAAGTTTTGAGTTTTTTGTGAGCTATCCTCTTCGTTTCACTTGAATTTTTGCAGGATTTGAATTTTTTGTGAGCTATTCTTCTTTGTTTCACTTGGTTTTTTGGAAGATTTGAATTTTTTGTGAGCTATTTTCTTTGTTTCCCTTGTTTTTTTTTGGAAGACTTGCATTTTTTGTGAGCTATTCTCTTCTTTTCCCTTGATTTTTTTTTTGCAAGACTTGGATTTTTTGTGAGCTATTCTCTTCATTTCAATTGAATTTTTGGAAGTTTTGAATTTTTTGTGATCTATTCTCTTTGTTTCACTTGTATTTTGAGAGATTTGAAATTTTTGTGAGATATTCTCTTCGGCTCAAATTTCTACGAAAGTGCAATACTTGGACTAATAACTTATATAGGGGAGGTGTTGTCCGCGGAAGCTCCCCCATGCCCCTCTAATAGAATCAGTGCTGGTGATCCCGTTTTGAAATCCGACAGACGGACGGATGATTAGGTCAGATTTCAAAATGGGATCAGCAGCACTGATTCCATTACAGGGGCATGAAGCCACCTGATTGCTATGCGTGGGCTGCTCAAAGTCCCGTCTTTCGGGTCGCTCGATTGCGCAAGTCGGAAAGGGTTCGACAGCGGTTGTCGTTCCAATGCGTCGTCGTTGTGACATGTAAGGCGATCTTAGGGTCAGCCCCCGTCTAGCTTTTGGGTTGCTTTGGTACAAAGCGATCTGCTATGTACTTTCCGCGAAACCCTATCCGGGTACTCGTTAGCTATGCGTTGTCTCTTGCATGTGTGCAACGAAGAGATGCGGCCTTCACAGGGAGTCGGCCTGAAACAGTTCTGTGCGTGCGAATGGAGCCGCGTATAGCTTTTGGGTCGTTTGGATAGGGTGCCCCTCCAAGTGAATCAGTGCTGGTGCTCGGATGGATTGCGGCTCGGATTTAAAATGTGAGTAGCATGCCTGATTTTATTGGAGGGGCATGAAGCCACCTGATTGCTATGCGGGGGCTCCCCTGGGTCGTCTCTTCTGGGTCACTCGATGGCGCAAGTCGGAGAAGGGTTCAACAACGGTAGTTGTTCCAGCGCGTCGTCATTAGTGATACTGAAGTCGATCTGTGGGCGAGCCCCGGTCTAGCATTTGGGTCTGCATGCGGCAAGAAGATTTGAATTTTTTGTGAGTTAAGTCTTTTCGTTTCACTGGAGTTTTTGCGAGATTTGAAGTTTTTTGTGAGCTATTCTCTTCGTTTCACTTGAATTTTTGGAAGTTTTGAATTTTTTGTGAGCTATTCTCTTCGTTTCACTTGAATTTTTTGAAGTTTTGAATTTTTTGTGAGCTATTCTCTTCCTTTCACTTGAATTTTTGCAGGATTTGAATTTTTTGTGAGCTATTCTTCTTTGTTTCACTTGGTTTTTTCGAAGATTTGAATTTTTTGTGAGCTATTCTCTTTGTTTCCCTTGATTTTTTTTTGGAAGACTTGCATTTTTTGTGAGCTATTCTCTTCGTTTCAATTGAATTTTTGGAAGTTATGCATTTTTTGGTGATGTAGTCTCTTCGTTTCACTTGCATTTTTGGGAAATTTGATTTTTTTGTGAGCTATTCTCTTCTTTTTCCTTGATTTTTTTTGCAAGACTTGGATTTTTTGTGAGCTATTCTCTTCATTTCAATTGAATTTTTGGAAGTTTTGAATTTTTTGTGATCTATTGTTCTTTGTTTCACTTGTATTTTTGAGAGATTTGAAATTTTTGTGAGATATTCTCTTCGGCTCAAATTTCTACGGAAGTGCAATACTTGGACTAATAACTTATATAGGGGAGGTGTTGTCCGCGGAAGCTCCCCCATGCCCCTCTAATAGAATCAGTGCTGGTGATCCCGTTTTGAAATCCGACAGACGGACGGATGATTAGGTCGGATTTCAAAACGGGATCAGCAGCACTGATTCCATTAGAGGGGCATGAAGCCACCTGATTGCTATGCGGGGGCTGCTCAAAGTCCCGTCTTTCGGGTCGCTCGATGACGCAAAGTCGGGAAGGGTTCGACAGCGGTTGTCGTTCCAATGCGTCGTCGCTGTGACATGGAAGGCGATCTTCGGGTCAGCCCCCCGTCTAGCTTTTGGGTTGCTTTGGTACAAGCGATCTGCTTGTACTTTCCGCGAAACCCTATCCGGGTATTCGTTAGCTATGCGTTGTTTCTTGCATGGGTGGAACGGAGAGATGCGGCCTTCACAGGGAGTCGGCTTGAAACAGTTCTGTGCGTGCGAAAGGAGCCGCGTATAGCTTTTGGGTCGTTTGGATAGGGTGCCCCTCCAAGTGAATCAGTGCTGGTGCTCGGACGGATTTGCGGCTCGGATTTAAAATGTGAGTAGCATGCCTGATTTTATTGGAGGGGCATGAAGCCACCCGATTGCTATGCGGGGGCTCCCCTGGGTCGCCTCTTTTGGGTCACTCGATGGCGCAAGTCGGAGAAGGGTTCGACAACGGTAGTCGTTCCAGCGCGTCATCATAGTGATACTGAAGTCGATTTGTGGGCGAGCCCCCGTCTAGCTCTTGGGTCTGCATGCCGCAAGGAGATTTGAATTTTTCGTGAGTTTAAGTCTTCGTTTTTCCTTGATTTTTTTTTGGAAGACTTGAATTTTTGGAAGTTCTGAATTTTTTTGTGAGCTATTATCTTTCGTTTCACTTGAATTTTGCAAGATTTGAAATTTTTGTGAGCTATTCTCTTTGTTTCACTTGGTTTTTTTTGGAAGATTTGAATTTTTGTGAGCTATTCTCTTTGTTTCCCTTTGTTTTTTTTTTTTTTGTTTTTTTTTTGGGAAGACTTGCGTTTTTTTGTGAGCTATTCTCTTCGTTTCAATTGAATTTTTGGAAGTTATGCATTTTTTGTGATGTAGTCTCTTCGTTTCACTTGGTTTTTTGGAAGATTTGAATTTTTTGTGAGCTATTCTCTTTATTTCCCTTTGATTTTTTTGGAAGACTTGCATTTTTTGTGAGCTATTCTCTTCGTTTCAATTGAATTTTTGGAAGTTATGCATGATGCATTTTTTGGGAGATTTGATTTTTTTTGTGAGCTATTCTCTTCTTTTCCTTTGAATTTTTTTTGCAAGACTTGCATTTTTTGTGAGCTATTCTCTTCGTTTCAATTGAATTTTTGGAAGTTTTGAATTTTTTGTGATCTATTCTTCTTTGTTTCACTTATATTTTTGAGAGATTTGAAATTTTTGTGAGATATTCTCTTCGGCTCAAATTTCTACGGAAGTGCAATACTTGGACTAATAACTTATATAGGGGAGGTGTTGTTCGCGGAAGCTCCCCCATGCCCCTCTAATGGAATCAGTGCTGGTGATCCCGTTTTGAAATCCGACAGACGGATGGATGATTAGGTCGGATTTCAAAACGGGATCAGCAGCACTGATTCCATTATAGGGGCATGAAGCCACCTGATTGCTATGCGTGGGCTGCTCAAAGTCTCATCTTTCAGGTCGCTCGACGGCGCAAGTCGGAAATGGTTCGGCAGCGGTTGTCGTTCCAATGCGTCGTCGCAGCGACATGGAAGGCGATCTTCGGGTCAGCCCCTGTCTAGCTCTTGGGTTGCTTTGGTACAAGCGATCTGCTATGTACTTTCCGCGAACACCTATCCCGGTACTCGTTAGCTATGTGTTGGCTCTAGCACGCATGGAACGCAGAGATGCGGCCTTCACAGGGAGTTGGCCTGAAACAGTTCCGTGCCTTGCGAATGGAGCCGCGTATAGCTTTTCGGTCGTTTGGATAGGTGCCCCTCCAAGTGAATGAGTGTTGGTGCTCGGACGGATTTGCCGCTCGGATTTAAAAATGTGAGCAGCAGCACAGATTCTATTGGAGGGGCATGAAGCCACCCAATTTTTATGCGTGGGCTCCCTTGGGTCGTGTCTTTTGGGTCACTCGATGGCGGAAGTCAGAGAAGGGTTCGACAGCGGTAGTCGTTCCAGCGCGTCGTCATAGTGATACTGAAGTCGATCTGTGGGCGAGCCCCCGTCTAGCTCTTGGGTCTGCATGTCGCAAGAAGATTTGAATTTTTTGAGTTAAGTCTCTTCGTTTCACTTGAATTTTTGCGAGATTTGAATTTTGTTTGTTGCGAGGTAGTAAAATTCTCTTCGTTTTGACTTGAAGTTTTGGATTTTTTGTGAGCTATTCTCTTCGTTTTTCCTTGGTTTTTGTTTTGGAAGACTTGAATTTTTGTGGGCTATTATTTTATTCTTTTCACTTGAATTTTTTGGAAGTTTTTGAATGTTTTGTGAGCTATTCTCTTCGTTTTCACTTGAATGTTTGCAAGATTTGAATTTTTTGTGAGCTATTCTGTTTGTTTCACTTGGTTTTTTTGGAAGATTTGAATTTTTTGTGAGCTATTCTGTTTTGTTTCCCTTGATTTTTTTGTAAGACTTGCATTTTTTGTGAGCTATTCTCTTCGTTTCAATTGAATATTTGGAAGTTGTGCATTTTTTGTGATTGTAGTCTCTTCGTTTCACTTGCATTTTTGGGAGATTTGATTTTATTTGTGAGCTATTCTCTTTTTTTTCCCTTGATTTTTTTGTGAGCTATTCTCTTCGTTTCAATTGAATTTTTGGAATTTCTGAATTTTTTGTGATCTATTCTTTTGTTTCACTCGTATTTTTGAAAGATTTGAAATTTTTGTGAGATATTCTCGTCGGCTCAAATTTCTACGGAAGTGCAAGACTTGGACTAATAACTTATATAGGGGAGGTGTTGTCCGCGGAATCTCCCCCATGCCCCTCTAATAGAATCAGTGCTGGTGATCCCGTTTGAAATCCGACAGACGGACGGATGATTAGGTCAGATTTCAAACGCGATCAGCAGCACTGATTCCATTAGAGGGGCATGAAGCCACCTGATTGCTATGCGGGGGCTGCTCAAAGTCCCGTCTTTCGAAGGTCGCTCGACGGTGCAAGTCGGAAAGGGTTCGGCAGCGGTTGTCGTTCCAATGCGTCGTCGCAGTGACATGGAAGGCGATCTTCGGGTCAGCCCCCGTCTAGCTTTTGGGTTGCTTTGGTACAAGCGATCTGCTATGTACTTTCCGCGAACCCCTATCCGGGTACTCGTTAGCTATGCGTTGGCTCTTGCATGCGTGGAACGAAGAGATGCGGCCTTCACAGGGAGTTGGCCGGAAATAGTTTCTGCTCTTGTGAATGGAGCCGCGTATATAGCTTTTGAGTCGTTTGGGTAGGTGCGCCCCTCCAAGAGAATCAGTGCTGGTGCTCGGACGGATTGGTAGCTCGGATTTAAAATATGAACACTAGCACTGATTCTATTGGAGGGGGCGCATTAGGCCACCCGCTTGCTATGCGGGGGCTGTCCAGGGTCGTAACTTTTGGGTCAGTCGACGGTGCACTTCGGAAAGGGTTCGACAGCGGTTGTCGTTCCAACACATCGTCGCATTGACAAGAAAGGCGATCTTCGGGTCAGCCCCCGTCTAGCTCCCGGGTCACTTGGTACAAGCTACTTGCTATGTCGCTTCGACTTCCGATACTTGAGTGCGCAATGGCTCAAGATGCTTTGCATTGGAATCAGTTAGTTATCATATGTGTCGGCGGATTGGATCTCAAGTCAATCTAGGCGGGTGCGACATTAGTTGCTAAGTCTCGATCGAAAACGATTTGGATTCATCTAGATGCATTGTTATCTGACTTGAGGAACTATGCGAGCGAGTTGGGTTACCTCCTCGTGGATATGTTGGATACGCGTTATGACGGATAAGATGATGGATTGCGGTAAGAATGACGAATTTTTGGAAGATGAATTATTTGGTGAGCCATGTTCTTTGTTTTTACTTGAATTTCTGGAAGATTTGAATTTTGTTTTCTAGCTATTCTTTTCGTTTTCCTAGATTTTTTCGAAAGACTTGAATTTTTTGTGATCTATTCTGTTCGTTTCACTTGAATTTTTGAAGATTTGATTTTTTGTGAGCTTTTTGTCATCGTTTCACTTGAATTTTTGGAAGATTTGAATTTTTTGGGAGCCAGTTTCTTCGGCTTAAATTTCCACTCAAGAGCAAGACTCGGACTAATAACTTATATAGGGGAGGAGTTGTGTGTTGTTCGCGGAAGCTCCCCCATACCCCTCTTATAGAATCATTGCCGGTGATCGGACGGATGTGTAGGTCGGATTTCAAAATGGGATCACCAGCACTGATTCTATTAGAGGGGCATGAAGCCACTTGATTGCTATGCGGGGGCTGCCCAAAGTCCTGTCTTTCGGGTCGCTCGACGGTGCAAGTCGGAAAGGGTTCGGCAGCGGTTGTCGTTCCAATGCGTCGTCGCAGTGATATGGAAGGCAATCTACGGGTCAGCCCCTGTCTAGCTTTCGGGTCACTTTGGTACAAGTGATTTGCTATGTACTTTCCGCGAACCCTATCCACGTACTCGTTAGCTACGCGTTGGCTCTTACACGAGCGGAACGGAGAGATGCGGCCTTCACAGGGAGTTGGCCGGAGATAGTTCTGTTTATGTGAATGGAGCCGCGTATAGCTTTTGAGTCGTTTGGGTAGGTGCCCCCCTCCAAGAGAATCAGTGCTGGGTATCTCGGATTTAAAATCTGAGCACTAGCGCTGATTCTATTGGAGGGGCGCATTAGGCCACCCGCTTTCTATGCGGGGCCTGTCCAGGATCGTGTCTTTTGTGTCAGTCGACGTTGCAAGTAGGAAAGGGTTCGACAGCGGTTGTCGTTCCAACGCATCGTCGCATTGACAAGAAACGCAATTTTTGGGTCAGCCCCCGTCTAGCTCCCGGGTCGCTTGGCACAAGCGATTTGCTCTGTCGCATGCTGCATTAAGATTTGAATTTTTTGTTTGCTATTCTCATTTTTGTTTCATTGGAAGATTCGAATTTTTTGCGATCTCCTCTTTTGTTTCCTTTGATTTTTTTTTGGAAGATTTTAATTTTTTGTGAGCCTACTCTCTTCGATTCACTTGAGTTTTTGGAAGAAATGGATTTTTTTGGTGAGCTATGTTCTTTCTTTTACTTGAAGTTTTGGAAATTTGAATGTTTTGCTAGTTGTTCTTTTCGTTTCCCTTCGATTTTTTCGGAAGACCTGAATTTTTTGCTGAGCTATTCTGTTCGTTTCACTTGAATTTTTTGAAGATTTGATTTTTTTGTGAGCTTTTTCCTCATCGTTTCACTTGAATTTTTGGAAGATTTGAATTGTTTGGGAGCCATTCTCAACGGCTCAAATTTCTACGGAAGAGAAAGACCCGGACTAATAACTTATATAGGGGAGTAGTAGTTCGCGGAAGCTCCCCCATGCCCCTCTAATAGAATCAGAGCTTGTGCGCGGACGGATGAGTAAGTCGGATTTAAAATCGGATCACTAGCACTGATTCTATTAGAGGGGCATGAAGCCACCTGATTGCTATGCGGGGGCTGCCCAAAGTCCTGTCTTTCGGGTCACTCAACGGTGCAAGTCGGAAAGTGTTCGGCAGCGGTTGTCGTTCGAATGTGTCGTCGCAGTGACATGGAAGGCAATCTTCGGGTCAGCCCCCGTCTAGCTTTCGGTTCGCTTTGGTACAAGCGATTTGCTATGTACTTTCCGCGAATCCTATCCGGGTACTCGTTAGCTATGCGTTGGTTCTTGCATGCGTGGAACGGAGAGATGCGGCCTTCACAGGGAGTTGGCCGGAGATAGTTCCGTTCTTGTGAATGGACCGGCGTATAGCTTCTGAGTCGTTTGGGTAGGTGCGGCCCTCCAAGAGAATCAGTGCTGGTGCTTGGACGGATTGGTAGCTCAGATATAAAATTTGAGCACTAGCACTGATTCTATTGGAGGGGCGCATTAGGGCACCCGTTTGCTATGCGGGGGCTGCCCATGCCCATGGTAGTGTCTTTTGTGTCACTCGACGGTGCAAGTTGGAAAGGGTTCGACAGCGGTTGTCGTTCAAATGTTTCGTTGTAGTGACATGGAAGACAATTACTGGGTCAGCCCCCGTCTAGCTCTTGGGTCACTTTGCTGCAAGTGATTAATTCGGTTTTGGATGGATAAAATCCCTTTGTGAAAGGTGGCATGGCGTTTGTTGGAGAAAATTGATTAAGTCGGAGCATTGGCCTCGGGCCATTGTGAGGACTGTCGATTTCTTCAGGTACAACACTTGTTTGCCTAGTAACAGAGTTGACATGTAATTCGGCATTGCTCTCGATTGTTCTCGGAGTTGTACCTCCGGAACTTTTGGATCTTGCCCCTTCACTCCATTTCATCCTCTTTGCTTGGATGAACGTGTGCACTTGTACCCCTTTCCGAGATGGTAGGCGCGATAATAAATTGCGGAGTGAGCATTTCTTGTAGTTCTGCCCAGCCCTTGTGCAGTTGGAAGTTCTCATCTTCATATTTAGTTGAATTTTTGCCACGCACGAGTGTCGTAGAGAATTGCGACAGTGTGTATGTCATTTGTTTGACTGAAAGATGCGCTTGTTCCGAAGTTTACGACAGTTGCATT
>BSBK01015083.1:27500-30000 GCA_027943335.1 Chamaecyparis obtusa | reverse complement strand
CCGCCGCTCCCCGGAGAGCTCGACCGGTTCGGTTCCGCTCGGATCGGACCCCGCCCGCGAGCGCCGCTCGGCTCGACGAGCTCGATGGGGATCCCGTCCGCGGGCGAGCTGGGCGTGGCTACACGTATGACCCGAATGTAATTTTTTTTTTTTTTTTTTTTAAAACTCTGGTTTTTTCGTTCTTATCCTCGTACGGAGCCTCCTTTGTTCATTTTTTTTCCGCGAGTTTCGACCCCGCCAGGGAGCGAGCTCGGCGCCGATCCCGCCCCGCCGCTCCCCGGAGAGCTCGACCGGTTCGGTTCCGCTCGGATCGGACCCCCGCCCGCGAGCGCCGCTCGGCTCGACGAGCTCGATGGGGATCCCGTCCGCGGGCGAGCTGGGCGTGGCTACACGTATGACCCGAATGTAATTTTTTTTTTTTTTTTTTTTTTTTTTTTTAACTCTGGTATTTTCGTTCTTATCCTCGTACGGAGCCTCCTTTGTTCATTTTTTTTCCGCGAGTTTCGACCCCGCCCGGGAGCGAGCTCGGCGCCGATCCCGCCCCGCCGCTCCCCGGAGAGCTCGACCGGTTCGGTTCCGCTCGGATCGGACCCCGCCCGCGAGCGCCGCTCGGCTCGACGAGCTCGATGGGGATCCCGTCCGCGGGCGAGCTGGGCGTGGCTACACGTATGACCCGAATGTAATTTTTTTTTTTTTTTTTTTTTTTTTTTAACTCTGGTTTTTTCGTTCTTATCCTCGTACGGAGCCTCCTTTGTTCATTTTTTTCCCGCGAGTTTCGACCCCGCCCGGGAGCGAGCTCGGCGCCGATCCCGCCCCGCCGCTCCCCGGAGAGCTCGACCGGTTCGGTTCCGCTCGGATCGGACCCCGCCCGCGAGCGCCGCTCGGCTCGACGAGCTCGATGGGGATCCCGTCCGCGGGCGAGCTGGGCGTGGCTACACGTATGACCCGAATGTAATTTTTTTTTTTTAATTTTTTTTTTAACTCTGGTTTTTTCGTTCTTATCCTCGTACGGAGCCTCCTTTGTTCATTTTTTTTTCCGCGAGTTTCGACCCCGCCCGGGAGCGAGCTCGGCGCCGATCCCGCCCCGCCGCTCCCCGGAGAGCTCGACCGGTTCGGTTCCGCTCGGATCGGACCCCGCCCGCGAGCGCCGCTCGGCTCGACGAGCTCGATGGGGATCCCGTCCGCGGGCGAGCTGGGCGTGGCTACACGTATGACGCGAATGTATTTTTTTTTTTTTTTTTTTTTTTTTTAACTCTGGTTTTTTCGTTCTTATCCTCGTACGGAGCCTCCTTTGTTCATTTTTTTTCCGCGAGTTTCGACCCCGCCCCGGAGCGAGCTCGGCGCCGATCCCGCCCCGCCGCTCCCCGGAGAGCTCGACCGGTTCGGTTCCGCTCGGATCGGACCCCGCCCGCGAGCGCCGCTCGGCTCGACGAGCTCGATGGGGATCCCGTCCGCGGGCGAGCTGGGCGTGGCTACACGTATGACCCGAATGTAATTTTTTTTTTTTTTTTTTTTTTAACTCTGGTTTTTTCGTTCTTATCCTCGTACGGAGCCTCCTTTGTTCATTTTTTTTCCGCGAGTTTCGACCCCGCCCGGGAGCGAGCTCGGCGCCGATCCCGCCCCGCCGCTCCCCGGAGAGCTCGACCGGTTCGGTTCCGCTCGGATCGGACCCCGCCCGCGAGCGCCGCTCGGCTCGACGAGCTCGATGGGGATCCCGTCCGCGGGCGAGCTGGGCGTGGCTACACGTATGACCCGAATGTAATTTTTTTTTTTTTTTTTTTAAAACTCTGGTTTTTTCGTTCTTATCCTCGTACGGAGCCTCCTTTGTTCATTTTTTTTCCGCGAGTTTCGACCCCGCCCCGGAGCGAGCTCGGCGCCGATCCCGCCCCGCCGCTCCCCGGAGAGCTCGACCGGTTCGGTTCCGCTCGGATCGGACCCCGCCCGCGAGCGCCGCTCGGCTCGACGAGCTCGATGGGGATCCCGTCCGCGGGCGAGCTGGGCGTGGCTACACGTATGACCCGAAAGTTTTTTTTTTTTTTTTTTTTTTTTTTTTTTTTTTTTTTTTTAACTCTGGTTTTTTCGTTCTTATCCTCGTACGGGGCCTCCTTTGTTCATTTTTTTTCCGCGAGTTTCGACCCCGCCCGAGAGCGAGCTCGGCGCCGATCCCGCCCCGCCGCTCCCCGGAGAGCTCGACCGGTTCGGTTCCGCTCGGATCGGACCCCGCCCGCGAGCGCCGCTCGGCTCGACGAGCTCGATGGGGATCCCGTCCGCGGGCGAGCTGGGCGTGGCTACACGTATGACCCGAATGTAATTTTTTTTTTTTTTTTTTTTTTTAACTCTGGTTTTTTCGTTCTTATCCTCGTACGGAGCCTCCTTTGTTCATTTTTTTTCCGCGAGTTTCGACCCCGCCCGGGAGCGAGCTCGGCGCCGATCCCGCCCCGCCGCTCCCCGGAGAGCTCGACCGGTTCGGTTCCGCTCCGATCGGACCCCGCCCGCGAGC
>BSBK01015083.1:0-22500 GCA_027943335.1 Chamaecyparis obtusa | reverse complement strand
GGTCACAAGGTCGACTTGGTTGACTCGGGTCATCAGGTCGACTTGGTTGATTCGGGTCATCGGGTCGACTCGGTTGAGTCGGGTCACCAGGTCGACTCAGGTCGACTTGGGTTACCAGATCGACTCAGGCCTCTGGATCAGGATGGGTTACTGGATCAACTCAAGTTGCTAGCAAGATCAACTTAGGTCACCACACGGGTCACCAACTAGATCAACTCTGGTCGCCAGATTAGCTTGGGTCACCAACCAGATCAACTCTGGTCTCCAGATCACCTAACAAAATTAGGTCACTAGCAACTTGGGTCACTGGGTCGACTCAATTGACTCAGGTCACCGGGTGAACTCGGTCGACTCAGTTGACTCGGGTCACCGGGTCGACTCGGTTGACTCGGGTCATTGGGTCGACTCGGTCGAGTCAGGTCACCAGGTCGACTCGATCGAGTCGGGTCATCGGGTCGACTCAGGTCGTCGGGTTGACTCAGGTCAACTCGGTTGACTCAGGTCACCGGGTCGACTCGGTTGACTTGGGTCACCGCATCGACTTGGTTGACTCAGGTCACTGCGTCGACTCGGTTGACTCGGGTCATCGGGTTGACTCGGTTGACTCGGGTCATCGGGTCGACTCGGTTGACTCAGGTCACTGGGTTGACTCAATTGACTCAGGTCACTGGGTCGACTCGGTTGACTCGGGTCACCGAGTCAACTCGAATCGACTTGGGTTGCCGGATCGACTCAGGCCTCTAGATTGGGATGGGTCACTAGATCAACACAAGTCGCTAGTGAGATCAACTCAGGTCACCACACGGGTCACCAACTAGATCAACTCAGGTCACCAAATCAGATTGGGTCACTAGCCAGATCAGCTCTGGTCGCCAGATCACCTCACAAAATTAGGTCGACAGCCAAATCAGCTTAGGTTGCCAACTAGATCAATTCAGGTCACCAGATCAGCTCTAGTCACCAGCCAGTAACTCTGACTGCCATAATAAATTAGGTCACCATAGTGACTCAGGTCGCTGGGTCGACTCGATCGACTCGGGTCACCAGGTCAACTCGGTTGACACGGGTCACTGGGTCGACTCGGTCGACTCTGTTGACTCGAGTCACCGGGTTGACTCGGTCGACTCAGGTCACTAGGTCGACTTAGGTCGACTCAGTCACCTGACTGACTCGGTCGACTTGGGTCGACTTGGTTGCCTCGAGTCATCGTGTTAACTCAGTTGACTCAGGTCATCGGGTCAACTCAGTTGACTCCGGTCATTGGGTCAACTCAGTTGACTCAAGTCATCAGGTCAACTTAGTTGACTCAGGTCACTGGGTCGAGTCGGTCGACGCGGTTGACTCAGGTCACCAGGTCGACTTGGGTTGCCGGATCGACTCGGGCCTCTAGATCAAGATGGATCATCGGGTCAACTCAAGTTACTAGCGAGATCAACTCAGGTCACCACATGGGTCGCCAACTAGATCAACTTGGGTCACCAGATTAGCTTGGGTCACCAGCTAGATCAGCTCTGGTCGCCATATCAGCTTATGTCACCAACTAGATCAACTCAGGTCGCCAGCCAATAACTTTGACTGCCATAATAAATTGGGTCACCATAGTGACTCGGGTCGCTAGGTCAACTTGGTTGACTCAGGTCATAGGGTCGACTCGGTTGACTCAGTTGACTCAGGTCATTGGGTCGACTCAGTTGACTCATGTCACTGGGTCGACTCGAGTCACCAGGTCGACTCGGTTGACTCAGGTCACTAGGTCGACTCGGGTCAACTCAGTCACCTTACTAACTTAGGTAGACTTGGTTGACTTGGGTCACCAGGTCAACTTAGGTCATCAGGTCAACACGGTTGACTCAGGTCACTAGGTCAACTCTGTCGACTCAGGTCACCAAGTCAGCTGGGTCGACTTAGTCAACTCTGGTCACCGGGTCGACTCAGTTGATTCGAGTCACCGGGTCACTGGGTCGACTCGGTTGGCTCGGGTCATCGAGTTGACCAGGTTGACTCGGGTCACTGGGTCGACTCGGTGGACTCGAGTCGACTCGATTGACTCAGGTCGAGTTGGGTTGCCGGCTCGACTCGGGCCTCTGGATCGGGATGGGTCACTGGATCAACTCAAGTCGCTAGCGAGATCAACTCAGGTCACCACACGGATCACCAACTAGATTTACTCAGGTCGCCATATCAGCTTGGGTCACCAACCAGATCAGCTCTTGTCACCAGATCACCTGACAAAATTAGTTCACCAACCAGATCAGGTTAGGTCACCAATTAGATCAACTCAGGTCGCTAGATTAGCTCTGGTCGCCAGTGAGTAACTCCGACTGCCATAATAAATTGGGTCACCACAAAAACCCTGGTCGCTGGGTCGACTCAGTCAACTCAGTCAACTTGATCAACTCGGGTCACCGGGTCAACTCGGGTCATCGGGTCAACTCGGGTCACTGGGTCGACTCGGTCGACGTGGGTCACCGAGTCGACTTGGGTTGCCGAATCAACTTAGGCCTCGAGTCGACTTGGGTTGACACGGGTCGACCTAGTCGACTCAGGTCACTAGGTTGACTCAATTGATTCAGGTCACTAGGTCAACTCAGTCGACTCTGGTTTACTCGGGTCGACTCGGTCACCTGACCGACTCGGGACACCACGTCGACTCAGTCGACTCGGTTGACTCGGGTCATCGAGTCGACTCGGTTGACTCGGGTCATCGAGTCGACTCGGTTGACTCAGGTCACTCGGTCAACTCGATAGACTCGGGTCACCGAGTCGACTTGGGTTGCCGGATTGACTCAGGCCTCTGGATCAGGACGGGTCACTGGATCAACTCAAATCGCTAGCAAGATCAACTCAGGTCACCACACGGGTCGCCAACTAGATCAACTTGAGTCACCAAATCAACTTGGGTCACCAGCCAGATCAGCTCTGGTCTCCAGATGACCTGACAAAATTAGGTCACTAGCCAGATCAGCTTAGGTCACCCACTAGATCAATTCAGGTTGCCAGCTCAGCTCTGGTCGCCAGCTAGTAACTTTAACTGCCATAATAAATTAGGTCACCACAGCGACTTGGGTCACTGGGTCGACTCAGTTGACTCGGGTCATCGGGTCAACTCGGTCGACTCAGTTGACTTGGGTCACCAGGTCGACTCGGTTGACTCGAGTCATTGGGTCGACTCAGTTGACTCGGGTCACTGGGTCGACTCAATTGAGTCAGGTCACTGGGTCGACTCGGTCAACTTAGGTCATCGGGTCGACTCAGTCACCTAACCGACTCGGTCGACTCAGGTCGACTCGGATCACCGGGTTGAATCGATCGACTTGGTTGACTCGGGTCACCGCGTCAACTCAGTTGACTCGGGTCGACTCGGTTGACTCAGGTCACTGGGTTGACTCAGTTGACTCAGGTCACCGGGTCGACTCGATTGACTCAGGTCACCGGGTCGACTCGGGTCACCGGGTCAACTCGGTTGACTCGGATGATCGAGTCGACTCGGTCGACTCGGATCGACTTGGGTTGTTGGATCAACTCAAGCCTCTAGATCAGGATGGGTCACTAGATCAACACAAGTCGCTAGCGAGATCAACTCAGGTCACCACACAGGTCGCCAACTAGATCAACTCGAGTCGCCAGATCAGATTGGGTCACCAGCCAGATCAGCTCTGGTTGCTAGATCACCTCACAAAATTAGGTCGACAGCCAAATTAGCTCTGGTCACTAGATCACCTCACAAAATTAGGTCGACAACCAGATCAGCTTAGGTTGCCAACTAGATCAATTCAGGTCGCTAGATCAACTCTGGTCGCTAGCCAATAACTTTGACTGCCATAATAAATTGGGTCACCACAGCGACTCGGGTCGCTGGGTCGACTCGGTCGAGTCGGGTCACTGGGTCGACTTGGTTGACTTAGGTCACTAGGTCAACTCGGTCGACTCAGTTGACTCAGGTCACCGGGTTGACTCGGTTGACTCAAGTCACCGGGTCGACTTAGGTCGACTCGGTTGACTTGGGTCACCAGGTCGACTCAATTGACTCAGGTCATCGGGTCAACTCAGTTGACTCAGGTCATCGAGTCGACTCGATCGACTCGGGTCACTAGGTTGACTCGGTCGACGCGGTTGACTCAAGTCACCGGGTTGACTTGGGTTGCCGGATCGACTTAGGCCTCTAAATCGGGATGAGTCACTTGGTCAACTCAAGTCGCTAGCGAGATCAACTCAGGTCACCACACGGGTCGCCAACTAGATCAACTCAGGTCACCACACGGGTCGCCAACTAGATCAACTCAGGTCGCCAGATCAGCTTGGGTCACCAGCTAGATCAGCTCTGGTCACCAGATCACCTAACAAAATTAGGTCACCAGCCAGATCAGCTTATGTCACCAACTAGATCAACTCGGGTCGCCAGCCAGTAACTTCGACTGCCATAATAAATTGGGTCACCACAGTGACTCAGGTCGCTGGGTCGACTCGGTTGACTCAGGTCACAGGGTCGACTCGGTTGACTCAAGTCATCGGGTCGACTCGGTTGACTCATGTCACTGGGTCAACTCAGGTCACCGGGTCGACTTAGTTGACTTAGGTCACCAGGTCGACTCAGTTGACTCAGGTCACCGAGTCGACTCGGGTCGACTCAGTCACCTTACTGACTTAGGTCAACTTGGTTGACTCAGGTCACCATGTCAACTCAGGTCATTGGGTTGACACGGTTGACTCGGGTCACTGGGTTAACTCTATCGACTCGGTTGACTCGGGTCACCGAGTCGACTCAGTCGACTCTGGTCACCGGGTCGACTTGGTTGATTCGGGTCACCGGGTCACTGGTCGACTCGGTTGGCTCGGGTCATCGGGTCGACTCGGGTCACTGGGTCGACTCGGTTGACTCAGGTCGACTGGGTCGACTTAGTCAACTCTAGTCACCGGGTCGACTCGGTTGATTCGGGTCACCGGGTCACTAGGTCGACTCGGTTGGCTCGGGTCATCGGGTCGACTCAGGTCACTGGGTCGACTCGGTTGACTCAGGTCGACTGGGTCGACTTAGTCGACTCTGGTCACCGGGTCGACTCGGTTGATTCAGGTCACCGGGTCACCGAGTCGACTCGGTTGGCTCAGGTCATCAGGTCGACTCGGTTGACTCGGGTTGCTAGCTCGACTTGGGTTGCTGGCTCGACTCGAGCCTCTAGATCGAGACGGGTCATTGGATCAACTCAAGTCGCTAGCGAGATCAACTCAGGTCACCACATGGGTCGGCAACTAGATTTACTCGAGTCACCATATCAGCTTGGGTCACCAACCAGATCAGCTCTTATCGCCAGATCACCTGACAAAATTAGTTCACCAGCCAGATCAGGTTAGGTCGCTAACTAGATCAACTCGGGGTGCTAGATCAGCTCTAGTCGCCAGTGAGTAACTCTGACTACCATAATAAATTAGGCCACCATAAAAACCCCGGTCGCTGGGTCGACTTGGTTGACTCAGGTCACCGGGTCGACTCAGTTGACTCGGGTCATTGGGTCGACTCGGTCAACTCGGGTCACCGGGTCGACTCGGGTCATCGGGTCACTGGGTCGACTCGGGTCACCGAGTCGACTTGGGTTGCTGGATTGACTCAAGCCTCGAGTCGACTTGGGTTGACACGGGTCGACCTAGTCAACTCAGGTCACCGGGTCGACTCAATTGATTCAGGTCACTAGGTTGACTCAGTCGACTCTGGTTGACTCGGGTCGACTTAGTCACCTGACCGACTCAGTTGACTCGGGTCACCACGTTGACTCGGTCGACTCGGTTGACTCAGGTCGACTCAGTTGACTCGGGTCATCGGGTCGACTCAGTTGACTCAGGTCACTCGGTCGATTCGGTTGACTCGGGTCACTTGGTCAACTCGGGTCGACTTAATCACCTGACTGACTTAGGTCGACTTAGTTGACTCGGGTCACCAGGTCGACTCAGTTGACTCAGGTCACTGGGTCAACTCTGTCGACTCAGGTCACCAGGTCGACTGGGTCAACTCAGTCGACTCAGGTCACCGGGTCGACTCAGTCACTTGACCGACTCGGTTGATTCGGGTCACTGGGTCGACTCGGTTGACTCAAGTCACTGGGTCGACTCGATTGACTCGGGTCGACTCGAGTGACTCGGGTCACCGGGTCAACTCGGGTTGACTCGGGCCTCTAGATCAGGAGGGGTCATTGGATCAACTCAAGTTTCTAGCGAGATCAACTCAAGTCACCACACGGGTCCCCAACTAGATTTACTCAGGTCACCATATCAGCTTGGGTCACCAGCCAAATCAACTCTTGTCGCCAAATCACCTGACAAAATTAGTTCGCCAGCTAGATCAGGTTAGGTCGCCAACTAGATCAACTCGGGTTGCTAGATCAGCTCTGGTCGCCAATGAGTAACTCCAACTGCCATAATAAATTAGGTCACCACAGAAACCCCAGTCGCTGGGTCGACTCGGGTCGACTCGATTGACTCGGGTCATTGGGTCGACTCGGTCAACTCGGGTCACCGGGTCGACTCGGTTGACTCAGGTCATCAGGTCGACTTGGGTCACTGGGTCGACTCGGGTCACCGAGTCGACTTGGGTTGCTGGATCGACTCAGGCCTCAAGTTGACTTGGGTTGACACGGGTCGACCTAGTCTACTAAGGTCTCCTGGTCGACTCGGGTCGACTCAATCGATTCAGGTCACTGGGTCGACTCAATCACCTGACTGACTCGGTCATCTCAGGTCACCATGTCGACTCGATTGACTCTTGTCATCGGGTTGACTCAGTTGACTCAGGTCACTGGGTCAACCGATTGACTCAGGTCACTGGGTCGACTCGGTCACCACACGGGTCACCAACTAGATCAAGTTAGGTAGCTAGCGAGATCAACTCAGGTCACCACACTGGTCCCCAACTAGATCAACTCGGATCGCCAGATCAGCTTGGGTCACCAGCCAGATCAGCTGTGGTCGCCAGATCAGCTTGGGTCACCACATTGACTCAGGTCGCCACATTACTTGGCCAACTCGGGTCACCAGCCAGATCAACTCAGGTGACTCGGTTGACTCAGGTTATCGGGTCGACTCGGGTCGACTTGGGTTGCCAGATCAACTCGGGCCTCGAGTCGACTTGGGTTGACTTGGGTCACCAGGTCGATGCGGGTTGTCAGGTCAACACGAGTCACCGGTTCGACATGGGTCGCCAGTTTGACACGGGTCACTGGGTCGACACGGGTCACTGGGTCGACGCGAGTCACTGGGTCGACGCGGGTCACTAGGTCGACGCAGGTCGCTGGGTTGACTCGGGTCGTCAAGTTGACTCGGGTCGCCGGGTCAACTCAGGTTATTGGATCGACTCGGGTCTCTAGATCAGGACAGGTCACTTGATCAACTCGGGTCACCACATGAGTCACCAATTAGATCAACTCAGGTCACCAGATCAGCTTGGGTCACTAGCCAAATCTGCTCTGGTCGCCAAATCACCTAACCGACTCGGGTCGCCAGCCAGATCAGCTTGGGTCACCACATCACCTGGCCAACTCGGTTCGCCAGATCAACTCAGGACACGACATCGACTCAGGTAGTTAGCTAGATCATCTCAGATCACCAGATCGCCCGATGAACTCAGGTCGGGTGGGGTCTCTAGATCGAGTCGAGTCACCAGATCAAGTCGGGTCCCGAGCCAGATCAACTCAGGTCACCACATCGACTCGGGTCACCAGCCAGATTAGGTCAGGTCACTAGATAGCCTGACCTACTTAGATCTCCAGTGAGTCTGTCCACTTTTTGAATGATTGACCCATACTCCTCTTCAAGTATTATCATAGTCAAGTCTCCGCTTCTAGCTCGACAATAAGAAGGGCGTGACTCCATGTATGGCCTGAGTGATTTTTTTTTAACTCTGGTTTTTTCATTCTTTTTGTCGTAGGGAGCCTCCTTTGTCTATTTTTTTTACAACTTTTGACCTCGCTCACGATCAAGCTAGGCCAACTCATTTAAACTTGGATCGCATAAATCTAATATGCACAATAGTAATGTTGATGAGTATGCAAACACATCAATGAAGTCATCTCAGTATGTCAAGTCCCCCAACTTAGATCACTCGAGTCGCATAAGTAACTCAGATAGCCATAATAAATTAGGTCACCATAGTGACTCGGGTCACTAGGTCGACTCAGGTCACGGGGTCGACTCGGGTCATCAAGTCAACTCAGGTTGCTGGGTTGACATAGCCGAATCGACTCAGGTCTTTAGATCGGGACGGGTCACTTGATCAACTCGTGTCGCTAGCCAAATCAACTTAGGTCATCACATGGGTCGCCAACTAGATCAACTCGGGTCGCTAGATCAGCTCTGGTCACCAGATCACCTGACCAACTTAGGTCGCCAACCAAATCAGCCTTGATCGCCACATTGACTCAGGTTGCCACATCACCTAGCCAACTTGGGTCGCCAGCCAGATCAACTCGAGTTGCCAGATCGACTCGGGACACCACATCGACTCAGGTAGTCAGCTAGATCATCTTGGATCCCTAGATCGCTCGATGAACTCAACTCAGGTGGGGTCTCTAGATCAAGTCGGGTCACCAGATCAAGTCGGGTCCTGAGCTAGATCAACTTAGGTCACCACATCGACTTAGGTCACCAGCCAGATCAGGTCCCTAGCCAGATCAACTCAGGTCACCACATCCAATATGCACAATAGTAATGCTGATGAGTATGCAAACTCATCAATGAAGTCATCTCAGTATGCCAAGTTGTCAAGTCCTCCAACTTAGATCAGTCGAGTCGCATAAGTAACTCCAACTACCATAATAAACTTAGATCACTCAGGTCGTTAGGTCGACTCGGGTTGCCGGCTTGACTCGGGTCTCTAGATCGCGATAGGTCGCTGGATCAACTCGGGTTGCTAGCTAGATTAACTCAAGTCACCACATCGACTTGGGTCATCACCTAGATCAGCTCAGGTTGCCACATCACCTAACCAACTCAGGTCAGGTCGGGTCACCAGATTAATTCGGGTCACCAGCCAGATCAACTTAGGTTGCCACATCAACTCGAGTATCCAGATAGATCAGCTCGGGTCACCAAATCACCTAACTAACTTAGGTCAGGTTGGGTTAGGTCTCCTGATCAGGTCGGGTCACCGGATCAACTCAGGTCGCTAATTAGATCAACTCGGGTCACTAACATGATCAACTCGGGTCAACACATCAGCTTATGTTGTTAACACATTCCAATATGCCAAGCTGTCTAGTTTGCTAGCTCGGATCACTCGAGTCGCATAAGTAACTCGTATTGCCAAAACAACTTGGGTCACCTAATTAACTCGAGTCATCAGATCGACTCGGGTCGCCAGATCGACTCGGGTCACCGGATCGACTCGAGTCCTCGAATCGACTCGGGTCACCGTATTGACGCAGGTCACCGGATCGACTCAGGTCTCCAGATCAGGATGGGTCGTCCGATCGACTCGGTTCATCGGATCGATTCGGGTATCCAGATAGATCAAATCAGGTCACCAAATCACCTGACTAACTTAGGTTAGGTCGGGTCTCTGGATCGAGTCGGGTCACCAGATCAAATTGGGTCTCCAGCCAGATCAACTCGGGTCAACACATCGACTCGAGTCACCAACCAGATCAACTTGGGTCGCCAGACCAACTCAGGTCAGGTCGGGTAAGGTCTCCAGATTGGGTCAAGTCGCGGGATCATTTCAGCTCGCCAGCCAGATCAACTCGAGTTGCTACATCGACTCGACTCGACTCGCCAACCAGATCAGCTCAGGTCATTAGATCACCTGACCAACTCGAGTCAGGTCGACGGATGAAGTCAGATCGCCAGATCAACTCAGGTCGCCAGCCAGATCAACTCAGATCATCACATCGACTTAGGTCGCCAGCCAAATCAGCTCGGGTCACCAAATCAACTCGGGTCACCAGCCAGATCAACTCGGGTTAACAAATTTGAGTTTTGACCCCACTCGCAAGCGAGCTAGGCTAACTCATTCAAACTTGGATCGCCTCAATCTAATATGCATAATAGTAATACTAACGAGTATGCAAACTCATCAATGAAGTCAACTAAGTATGCCAGCCTGATCAACTCAGGTCAACAAATTGACTCGGGTCACCAACCAGATCAACTCGGGTCACCAGATTGCCAGGCCAAGTTGGGTCGGGTCGGGTTGGGTCAGGTCTCTAGATCGGGTTGGGTCAGTTCTCTAGATCGGGTCGGGTTGCCAGATCAATTCTTGTCGCCAACCAGATCAACTCAGGTCGCCACATCGACTCGGGTCGTCAGCCAGATCAGCTCGGGTCACCACATCACCTAACCAACTCGGGTTAGGTCGGGTCACCCGATCAATTTGGGTCACTAAGTTGGGTGTGACTCCATGAATGGCACGAGTGGTTTTCTTTTTCAACTCTAGTTTTTTCATTCTTTTCATTGTACGAAGCCTCCTTTGTCTATTTTTTTAGGACTTTTGACCCCGCCCTGAGGATCGCCAACGAGCTCGACCGGATCCTGTCCGAGATCTTGCTCGTGAGCGAGCTCACCGGGATCCCGTCGCCAACGAGCTAGGCGTGACTCCATGGATGGCTCTAGTGATTTAAGTTTTTTATAACTTGAAAATTTTGTTCTTTTCCTTGTATAGAGCCTCCTTTATCCATTTTTTCCTACGAGTTTCGACCCCGCCAGCGACCTTGTTAAGTTCTCATCGCAGGTCTTGCCCTACTACCACGAAAGCCTCCCAGCGGTTATATGAAATGACCCCGGGTCATTTCAACACTGCGTCTAACAATAACTAGTCAGACTGCATCAAATGATGTCCACCTCGATCCATGCCAACTCATTCAAACTTGGATCACCTCAATCTAATATGCACAATAGTAATGCTGACAAGTATGCCAACTCATCAATGAAGTCGCCTTAGCATGCCAAGCTGTCAAGTCCCCCAACTTGAATTACTCCAGTCGCATAAGTAATTCGGATCATTGGATCGACTCGCATCGCCGAGTCAACTCGGGTTTCTGGATCGACTCGAGTCCCCAAAACAACTTGGGTTGCCAGTCGGATCAACTCGGGTCACCATCCAGATCAACTCAGGTCGCAAGATCACCTGACTAACTTAGATTGACGAAGTTGCCTAGCCAACTTGGATCGCTAGACTTGCCAGATCGACTCGAATCACTGGAGTCGTCAGATCGACTCAGATCTCTATTTCAAGTCGGCCCTATTGCCACGAAGGCATCCCAATGATAACCAGTCAGATCGCAAGTTAAATCACATCAAATGATGTTCACCTCGATCTGTGCTAACTCATTCAATCTTGGATCACCTCGATCCAATATGCCAAGCTGTCAAGTCCACCAGCTCAGATCACTCGAGTTGCATAAGTAACTCAGATCGCCAGAACAACTCGGGTCACCAGATCGACACAGGTCGTCAAATCCACTCGGGTTGCCGAATCAACTCGAGTCGTCGGATCGACTCGAGTCTCCAGATTAGGACGGGTTGTCAGATCGACTCGGGCCGCCAGCCAAATCTACTCGGGTCCCTACATCGACTCAGGTATCCATATAGATCATATTGGGTCGCCAAATCACCTGACTAACTAAAGTTAGGTCAAGTTTGGTCGGGTCAGGTCTCCGGATTGGGTCGGGTCACCGGATCAACTTGGGTCAACATATCGACTCGAGTCGCCAACCAGAACAACTCGGGTCACCAGATTGCCAGACCAACTCGGGTTGGGTCGGGTCAGGTCTTCAGATCGGGTCAGGTCACGGGATCATTTTGGGTCGCCAGCCAGATCAACTCGGGTCGCCACATCAACTCGACTCACCAACCAGGTCAGGTCGGGTCACCAGATCACCTGACCAACTCGGTCAGGTCGACGGATGAAGTCGGATCGCTGGATCAACTCAGGTCGCTAGCCAGATCAACTTGGGTCACCACACCAACTCAGGCCGCCAGCCAAATCAGCTCAGGTCGCGAGATCAACTCAGGTCAACAAATGTGACTTTTGACCCCACTCACAAGTGAGCTAGGCTAACTCATTCCAAGTCTCTCATGGAAAAGTCCATGACTTCCCATTCCTATACCTATGCTGACGAGTATGCCAACTCATCAATGAATTCGGCTCAGCATGCCAAGTTGTCAAGTCCCCCAACTTGAATTACTCCAGTCACATAAGTAATTTAGATCACCAGAACAACTCGGGTCACCGGATCGACTCAATTCGCCGGATTGACTTGGATCACCGGATCACTAGAGTCGGCAAAGTAACCCAGATCTCTAGGGTCATAACGGGATAGGTATTGTTTACGGATGTAACGACCTCTGAGATGAGCCCAACTCGTCAATCGGAGCCAGCTCGCCAATCTGATTGAGCTAGCCGATCTGAGCCAACTCACCGATTTGAGCTAGCAAGACACCTCTCAAGAATTGAGTTTGAGAACTTCTCCACTAATGAGTTGTCCTCAAGATGTGAACTTGCATCCAGATTAGGACTTGTGGCTTGCACGAGCCAATGTCATGAAGACCTCCTACGTACATGCAACCAATGCATCTCATAGTCCAACATAGTTCTGAACTAGCTCATTACGCCACCATCTCGCACATGTTCCAAGTCTCCCATGGAAAAGTCCCCAACTTCCCATTCCAATACCTAGTTGATTTCACCTCGGATCGAGTCCCCAACAAGATCCAATGCCACTCTGCACAAAGCAGTCCATGCTACTTCATGCAGCTCGAATGACACCTCGACTTGACTCTAAACCTTACCCAGGCCAAAACTATTAACAACTTGTCGCACAACCCCATGAATGCTCCTCGAATCAAGTCCCTGACATGACCCTACTCCTGAGTGCACCAAACAACTCCTTTGTTACACCTCGGATCGAGTCCCTTACATGTCAGTTCAAGTCAGTCGACGTGTTAGCTCTATTTCTAGTATGAGGTGATCTTGTCACATCAACACTACACCCATCCATTGTAAGTTAGCCATACCACCACAAAGTCATCCAACAGTCATTATGAAATGACCCCTATCACATCAAGCTGTGTTGGTTTGTTTCAAGTCGGCCCTATTGCCACGAAGGCATCCCAATGGTAACTAGTCAAATCGCATCAAATGATGTTCACCTCGATCTATGCCAATGCTGCCTATGATTGATTTGCTAGCTCTCTACGGATATTTTTGGATATGCCATTTGATACCTGAATGCTATGCATGGGTTCGTGCATAGACGATTCGAGCTGAGCTTAAGGATGTTGAGTTCTCAAGTGAATATGAATAGGCGAGTTGTTCTATGGAGTAGAACTCAGGAATGCATGATGGATTGAGCTCATCTCGCGGATCCGAGCCAGCTCGTTGATCCGATCCAGCTTGTCGATCTGAGCCAGCTCGACGATCCGAGCCAGCTCGTCAAGTTGAGCCTTTTACGAGATTTAAATTTTTTGCGACCTATCGACGTCGGCAAGCATTTGTATGGGGGAGAAAGACTCGGACTAATAACTTATCCTCGTAGGGGAGGTGTTGTTGGTGGATGTGAGGATTTTTGAGATGAGACCCAAGCTGGAACAAATTCTAGTGCGCATTGTGATTAGAGCTAAGCTAAAGGATATTGAGTTCTCAAAGGAATACAAATAGGCAAGTTGTTTTATGGAGTAGAACACGGGAATGCATGATGGATCCGATCCGATTTGAGCCGAGCCGGCTCGGCGATCCGAGCCAGCCAGCTTGGAAAACCGAGCCGGCTCGCTCGGCAAACCGTGCCAGCTCGCCGATTCGAGTCAGCTCGCTCGGTGATCCGAGCCAGCTCGCTTGGCGATCCGAGCCTTTTACGAGATTTTAAGTTTTTGTGACTTATCGGCGTCGGCAAGCATTTCTACGTGGGAGCAAGACTCGGACTAATAACTTATATAGGGGAGGTGTTGTTGGTGGATGTAAGGATCTTTGAGATGAGACTCGAGATGGAATGGATTCTAGTGCCCATTGTGATTCGAGCTGAGCTAAAGGATGTTGAGTTCTCAAGTGAATACAAATAGGTGAGTTGTTCTATGGAGTAGAACACGGGAATGCATGATGGATTGAGCTCAGCTCGTCAATCCGAGCCAGCTCACGGATTCGAGCTAGCTTGTCGAGCTGAGTCTTTTACGAGATTTAAAGTTTTCGTGACCTATCCGTGTCGGCGAGCATTTCTACGGGGGAGCAAGACTTGGACTAATAACTTATATAGGGGAGGTGGTGTTGGTGGATGGAAGGATCTTTGAGATGAGACCCGAGCTGGAACGGATTCTAGTGCGCGTTGTGATTCGAGTTGAGCTAAAGGATGTTGAATTCTCAAGTGATTACAAATAGGCGAGTTATTCCATGGAGTAGAACACGGGAATGCATGATGGATTGAGCTCAACTCGGCGATCCGAGCCAGCTCGGCGATCCGAGCCAGCTCGGCGATCCGAGCCAGCTCGGCGATCCGAGCCAGCTCGGCGATCCGAGCCAGCTCGGCGATCCGAGCCAGCCCGTCGAGCTGAGTCTTTTACAAGATTTAAATTTTTTGTGACCTTTCGGCGTTGGCGAGCATTTCTACGGGGGAGTAAGACTCGGACTAATAACTTATATAGGGGAGGTGTTGTTGGTGAATGTAAGGATCACTGAGATGAGACCCGAGCTGGAACGGATTCTAGTGCGCGTTATGATTCGAGCTGAGCTAAAGGATGTTCAGTTCTCAAGTGAATACAAAGAGGTGACTCATTCTATGGAGTAGAACATGGGAATGCATGATGGAATGAGCTCAGATCGCCGATCCGAGCTAGCTCGTCGATCCGAGCCACGGGTATGTACGATCCGAGCCAGCCCGTCGAGCTGAGTCATTTATGAGATTTAAATTTTTTGTGACCTTTCGGCGTTGGCGAGCATTTCTACGGGGGAGCAAGACTCGGAC
This sequence comes from Chamaecyparis obtusa, assembly GCA_027943335.1. Taxonomy (NCBI): domain Eukaryota; kingdom Viridiplantae; phylum Streptophyta; class Pinopsida; order Cupressales; family Cupressaceae; genus Chamaecyparis; species Chamaecyparis obtusa. Next base: position 7,570 of record BSBK01015083.1, on the reverse strand, counting down.
TAATAACTTATATAGGGGAGGTGTTGTTGGTGAATGTAAGAATCATTGAGATGAGATCCGAGCTGGAACGGATTCTAGTACGCGTTGTGATTCGAGCTGAGCTAAAGGATGTTCAGTTCTCAAGTGAATACAAAGAGGTGAGTCATTCTATGGAGTAGAACATGGGAATGCATGATGGAATGATCTCAGATCGTCGATCCGAGCTATCTCGTCAATCCGAGCCAGCTCGCTGATCCGAGCCATGGGTATGTAGGTAGTTTTCATGAGATCGGCTCGCCCGGCCCACAAGTCAAACATCGATTCTCTTATTAAGGGTGAGCCCTTGTCTAGCGTTTGGGTCGCTCGGTACAAGCTGTTCGATTTGTAATGTGTGCAAAGCTTTTGGGTTGATATTTGGAAGATTTAAATTTTTTGTGAGCTATTCTCCTCGTTTCACTTGATATTTTTGAAGATTTGAATTATTTGTGAGCTATTCTCCCCGTTTCCCTTGATTTTTTTGGAAGAATTGGAATTTTTGAGAGTTGTTCTCTTCGCCTCAAATTTCTACGGAAGAGCAAGACTTGGACTAATAACTTATATAGGGGAGGTGTTGTTGGTGAATGAAAGGATCTTTGAGATGAGACCCGAGCTGGAACGGATTCTAGTGCGCGTTGTGATTCAAGCTGAGCTAAAGGATGTTCAGTTCTCAAGTGAATACAAAGAGGTGAGTCGTTTTATGGAGTAGAACACGGGAATGCATGATGGAATGAGCTCAGATCGACGATCCGAGTCAGCTCGCTGATCTGAGCCACGGGTATGTAGGCAGTTTTCATGAGATCGGCTCGCCCGGCCCACAAGTCAAACACTGATTCTCTTATTAAGGGTGAGCCCTTGTCTAGCGTTTGGGTCGCTCGGTACAAGCTGTTTGATTTGTAATGTGTGCGAAGCTTTTGGGTTTGATATTTGGAAGATTTGAATTTTTTGTGAGCTATTCTCCTCGTTTCACTTGATTTTTTTGAAGATTTGAATTATTTGTGAGCTATTCTCCCCATTTCCCTTGATTTTTTGGAAGATTTGGATTTGTTGCGAGTTGTTCTCTTCGCCTCAAATTTCTACGGAAGAGCAAGACTTGGACTAATAACTTATATAGGGGAGGTGTTGTTGGTGAATGCAAGGATCTTTGAGATGAGACCCGAGCTGGAACGGATTCTAGTGCACGTTGTGATTCGAGCTGAACTAAAGGATGTTTAGTTCTCAAGTGAATACAAAGAGGTGAGTCATTTATGGAGTAGAAGACGGGAATGCATGATGGAATGAGCTCAGATCGCCGATCCGAGCTAGCTTGTCGATCCGAGCCACGGGTATGTAGTCAGTTTTCATGAGATCGGATCGTCCGGGCCACAAGCTAGCTATTTTTTGTGAGCTATTCTCTTTGTTTCCTTTGATTTTTTTGGAAGACTTGCATTTTTTGTGAGCTATTCTCTTCGTTTCAATTGAATTTTTGGAAGTTATGCATTTTTTGTGATGTAGTCTCTTCGTTTCACTTGCATTTTTGGGAGATTTGATTTTTTTTGTGAGCTATTCTCTTCTTTTCCCTTGAATTTTTTTTTGCAAGACTTGCATTTTTTGTGAGCTATTCTCTTCGTTTCAATTGAATTTTTAGAAGTTTTGAATTTTTTGTGATCTATTCTTCTTTGTTTCACTTGTATTTTTGAGAGATTTGAAATTTTTGTGAGATATTCTCTTCGGCTCAAATTTCTACGGAAGTGCAATACTTGGACTAATAACTTATATAGGGGAGGTGTTGTCCGCGGAAGCTCCCCCATGCCCCTCTAATAGAATCAGTGCTAGTGATCCCGTTTTGAAATCCGACGGACGGATGGATGAGCAGGTCGGATTTCAAAACGGGATCAGCAGCACTGATTCCATTAGAGGGGCATGAAGCCACCTGATTGCTATGCGGGGGCTGCTCAAAGTCCCGTCTTTCGAGTCGCTCGACGGCGCAAGTCGGAAAGGGTTCGACAGCGGTTGTCGTTCCAATGCGTCGTCGCAGTGACATGGAAGGCGATCTTCGGGTTAGCCCTTGTCTAGCTTTTGGGTCGCTTGGTACAAGCGATCTGCTATGTACTTTCCGCGAACCCCTATCCGGGTACTCGTTAGCTATGCATTGGCTCTTGCATGTGTGGAACGGAGAGATGCGGCCTTCACAGGGAGTCGGCCTGAAATAGTTCTGTGCGTGCGAATGGAGCCGCGTATAGCTTTTGGGTCGTTTGGATAGGGTGCCCCTCCAAGCGAATCAGTGCTGGTGCTCGGACGGATTTGCGGCTCAGATTTAAAATGTGAGGAGCATGCCTGATTTTATTTGAGGGGCATGAAGCCACCTGATTGCTATGCGGGGGCTCCCCTGGGTCGTCTCTTTTGGGTCACTCGATGGCGCAAGTCGGAGAAGGGTTCGACAACGGTAGTCGTTCCAGCGCGTCGTCATTAGTGATACTGAAGTCGATCTGTGTGCAGCCCCCGTCTAGCACTTGGGTCTGCATGCCGCAAGAAGATTTGAATTTTTTGTGAGTTAAAGTCTTTTTCTTTTTTTCGTTTCACTGGAGTTTTTGCGAGATTTGAAGTTTTTGTGAGCTATTCTCTTCGTTTCACTTAAATTTTTTGTGAGCTATTCTCTTCGTTTCACTTGAATTTTTGGAAGTTTTGAGTTTTTTGTGAGCTATCCTCTTCGTTTCACTTGAATTTTTGCAGGATTTGAATTTTTTGTGAGCTATTCTTCTTTGTTTCACTTGGTTTTTTGGAAGATTTGAATTTTTTGTGAGCTATTTTCTTTGTTTCCCTTGTTTTTTTTTGGAAGACTTGCATTTTTTGTGAGCTATTCTCTTCTTTTCCCTTGATTTTTTTTTTGCAAGACTTGGATTTTTTGTGAGCTATTCTCTTCATTTCAATTGAATTTTTGGAAGTTTTGAATTTTTTGTGATCTATTCTCTTTGTTTCACTTGTATTTTTGAGAGATTTGAAATTTTTGTGAGATATTCTCTTCGGCTCAAATTTCTACGAAAGTGCAATACTTGGACTAATAACTTATATAGGGGAGGTGTTGTCCGCGGAAGCTCCCCCATGCCCCTCTAATAGAATCAGTGCTGGTGATCCCGTTTTGAAATCCGACAGACGGACGGATGATTAGGTCAGATTTCAAAATGGGATCAGCAGCACTGATTCCATTACAGGGGCATGAAGCCACCTGATTGCTATGCGTGGGCTGCTCAAAGTCCCGTCTTTCGGGTCGCTCGATTGCGCAAGTCGGAAAGGGTTCGACAGCGGTTGTCGTTCCAATGCGTCGTCGTTGTGACATGTAAGGCGATCTTAGGGTCAGCCCCCGTCTAGCTTTTGGGTTGCTTTGGTACAAGCGATCTGCTATGTACTTTCCGCGAAACCCTATCCGGGTACTCGTTAGCTATGCGTTGTCTCTTGCATGTGTGCAACGAAGAGATGCGGCCTTCACAGGGAGTCGGCCTGAAACAGTTCTGTGCGTGCGAATGGAGCCGCGTATAGCTTTTGGGTCGTTTGGATAGGGTGCCCCTCCAAGTGAATCAGTGCTGGTGCTCGGATGGATTTGCGGCTCGGATTTAAAATGTGAGTAGCATGCCTGATTTTATTGGAGGGGCATGAAGCCACCTGATTGCTATGCGGGGGCTCCCCTGGGTCGTCTCTTCTGGGTCACTCGATGGCGCAAGTCGGAGAAGGGTTCAACAACGGTAGTTGTTCCAGCGCGTCGTCATTAGTGATACTGAAGTCGATCTGTGGGCGAGCCCCGGTCTAGCATTTGGGTCTGCATGCGGCAAGAAGATTTGAATTTTTTGTGAGTTAAGTCTTTTTCGTTTCACTGGAGTTTTTGCGAGATTTGAAGTTTTTTGTGAGCTATTCTCTTCGTTTCACTTGAATTTTTGGAAGTTTTGAATTTTTTGTGAGCTATTCTCTTCGTTTCACTTGAATTTTTTGAAGTTTTGAATTTTTTGTGAGCTATTCTCTTCCTTTCACTTGAATTTTTGCAGGATTTGAATTTTTTGTGAGCTATTCTTCTTTGTTTCACTTGGTTTTTTCGAAGATTTGAATTTTTTGTGAGCTATTCTCTTTGTTTCCCTTGATTTTTTTTTGGAAGACTTGCATTTTTTGTGAGCTATTCTCTTCGTTTCAATTGAATTTTTGGAAGTTATGCATTTTTTGGTGATGTAGTCTCTTCGTTTCACTTGCATTTTTGGGAAATTTGATTTTTTTGTGAGCTATTCTCTTCTTTTTCCTTGATTTTTTTTGCAAGACTTGGATTTTTTGTGAGCTATTCTCTTCATTTCAATTGAATTTTTGGAAGTTTTGAATTTTTTGTGATCTATTGTTCTTTGTTTCACTTGTATTTTTGAGAGATTTGAAATTTTTGTGAGATATTCTCTTCGGCTCAAATTTCTACGGAAGTGCAATACTTGGACTAATAACTTATATAGGGGAGGTGTTGTCCGCGGAAGCTCCCCCATGCCCCTCTAATAGAATCAGTGCTGGTGATCCCGTTTTGAAATCCGACAGACGGACGGATGATTAGGTCGGATTTCAAAACGGGATCAGCAGCACTGATTCCATTAGAGGGGCATGAAGCCACCTGATTGCTATGCGGGGGCTGCTCAAAGTCCCGTCTTTCGGGTCGCTCGATGACGCAAAGTCGGGAAGGGTTCGACAGCGGTTGTCGTTCCAATGCGTCGTCGCTGTGACATGGAAGGCGATCTTCGGGTCAGCCCCCGTCTAGCTTTTGGGTTGCTTTGGTACAAGCGATCTGCTTGTACTTTCCGCGAAACCCTATCCGGGTATTCGTTAGCTATGCGTTGTTTCTTGCATGGGTGGAACGGAGAGATGCGGCCTTCACAGGGAGTCGGCTTGAAACAGTTCTGTGCGTGCGAAAGGAGCCGCGTATAGCTTTTGGGTCGTTTGGATAGGGTGCCCCTCCAAGTGAATCAGTGCTGGTGCTCGGACGGATTTGCGGCTCGGATTTAAAATGTGAGTAGCATGCCTGATTTTATTGGAGGGGCATGAAGCCACCCGATTGCTATGCGGGGGCTCCCCTGGGTCGCCTCTTTTGGGTCACTCGATGGCGCAAGTCGGAGAAGGGTTCGACAACGGTAGTCGTTCCAGCGCGTCATCATAGTGATACTGAAGTCGATTTGTGGGCGAGCCCCCGTCTAGCTCTTGGGTCTGCATGCCGCAAGGAGATTTGAATTTTTCGTGAGTTTAAGTCTTCGTTTTTCCTTGATTTTTTTTTGGAAGACTTGAATTTTTGGAAGTTCTGAATTTTTTTGTGAGCTATTATCTTTCGTTTCACTTGAATTTTTGCAAGATTTGAAATTTTTGTGAGCTATTCTCTTTGTTTCACTTGGTTTTTTTTTGGAAGATTTGAATTTTTGTGAGCTATTCTCTTTGTTTCCCTTTGTTTTTTTTTTTTTTGTTTTTTTTTTGGGAAGACTTGCGTTTTTTGTGAGCTATTCTCTTCGTTTCAATTGAATTTTTGGAAGTTATGCATTTTTTGTGATGTAGTCTCTTCGTTTCACTTGGTTTTTTGGAAGATTTGAATTTTTTGTGAGCTATTCTCTTTATTTCCCTTTGATTTTTTTGGAAGACTTGCATTTTTTGTGAGCTATTCTCTTCGTTTCAATTGAATTTTTGGAAGTTATGCATGATGCATTTTTTGGGAGATTTGATTTTTTTTGTGAGCTATTCTCTTCTTTTCCTTTGAATTTTTTTTGCAAGACTTGCATTTTTTGTGAGCTATTCTCTTCGTTTCAATTGAATTTTTGGAAGTTTTGAATTTTTTGTGATCTATTCTTCTTTGTTTCACTTATATTTTTGAGAGATTTGAAATTTTTGTGAGATATTCTCTTCGGCTCAAATTTCTACGGAAGTGCAATACTTGGACTAATAACTTATATAGGGGAGGTGTTGTTCGCGGAAGCTCCCCCATGCCCCTCTAATGGAATCAGTGCTGGTGATCCCGTTTTGAAATCCGACAGACGGATGGATGATTAGGTCGGATTTCAAAACGGGATCAGCAGCACTGATTCCATTATAGGGGCATGAAGCCACCTGATTGCTATGCGTGGGCTGCTCAAAGTCTCATCTTTCAGGTCGCTCGACGGCGCAAGTCGGAAATGGTTCGGCAGCGGTTGTCGTTCCAATGCGTCGTCGCAGCGACATGGAAGGCGATCTTCGGGTCAGCCCCTGTCTAGCTCTTGGGTTGCTTTGGTACAAGCGATCTGCTATGTACTTTCCGCGAACACCTATCCCGGTACTCGTTAGCTATGTGTTGGCTCTAGCACGCATGGAACGCAGAGATGCGGCCTTCACAGGGAGTTGGCCTGAAACAGTTCCGTGCCTTGCGAATGGAGCCGCGTATAGCTTTTCGGTCGTTTGGATAGGTGCCCCTCCAAGTGAATGAGTGTTGGTGCTCGGACGGATTTGCCGCTCGGATTTAAAAATGTGAGCAGCAGCACAGATTCTATTGGAGGGGCATGAAGCCACCCAATTTTTATGCGTGGGCTCCCTTGGGTCGTGTCTTTTGGGTCACTCGATGGCGGAAGTCAGAGAAGGGTTCGACAGCGGTAGTCGTTCCAGCGCGTCGTCATAGTGATACTGAAGTCGATCTGTGGGCGAGCCCCCGTCTAGCTCTTGGGTCTGCATGTCGCAAGAAGATTTGAATTTTTTGAGTTAAGTCTCTTCGTTTCACTTGAATTTTTGCGAGATTTGAATTTTGTTTGTTGCGAGGTAGTAAAATTCTCTTCGTTTTGACTTGAAGTTTTGGATTTTTTGTGAGCTATTCTCTTCGTTTTTCCTTGGTTTTTGTTTTGGAAGACTTGAATTTTTTGTGGGCTATTATTTTATTCTTTTCACTTGAATTTTTGGAAGTTTTGAATGTTTTTGTGAGCTATTCTCTTCGTTTTCACTTGAATGTTTGCAAGATTTGAATTTTTTGTGAGCTATTCTGTTTGTTTCACTTGGTTTTTTTGGAAGATTTGAATTTTTTGTGAGCTATTCTGTTTTGTTTCCCTTGATTTTTTTGTAAGACTTGCATTTTTTGTGAGCTATTCTCTTCGTTTCAATTGAATATTTGGAAGTTGTGCATTTTTTGTGATTGTAGTCTCTTCGTTTCACTTGCATTTTTGGGAGATTTGATTTTATTTGTGAGCTATTCTCTTTTTTTTCCCTTGATTTTTTTGTGAGCTATTCTCTTCGTTTCAATTGAATTTTTGGAATTTCTGAATTTTTTGTGATCTATTCTTTTTGTTTCACTCGTATTTTTGAAAGATTTGAAATTTTTGTGAGATATTCTCGTCGGCTCAAATTTCTACGGAAGTGCAAGACTTGGACTAATAACTTATATAGGGGAGGTGTTGTCCGCGGAATCTCCCCCATGCCCCTCTAATAGAATCAGTGCTGGTGATCCCGTTTTGAAATCCGACAGACGGACGGATGATTAGGTCAGATTTCAAAACGCGATCAGCAGCACTGATTCCATTAGAGGGGCATGAAGCCACCTGATTGCTATGCGGGGGCTGCT